>JAUPFP010000002.1:3689319-3764319 GCA_036925085.1 Brachycybe producta
TTTGAGATGAATTGGCGACAATTCTAAAACATTTCTGCGACTTTTTTTGTGTTTTGTTTTTGCTTTGCTTGCAATTTTTCCAAAACATATTCTGTGTTGTCAAGACACAATTTGTTTGTGTTGTGTCACAAATTTGTTGCGGGTTTGTCTTGAGTACAGTTGTTTCAGTTTTGTTTTGTTCATAAAAATACTTAAAAATCTATAAAGTAAATTACAGTGAAGCCAATACATTGATGCACGTTTTTTTTTCTTCTGTTTTTAAAAATTATTTTTAGGTATTTTTATGAACATTTATAATGGTTGTTTTTATTACTTAATGCATGGAGTTTAACATAAGAGTTAAAAATTTCGCGATTTTGAAATATATTTTTTTAAAAAATAGAAGCACACTTTCCAATTTTTTGACGTTCTATCAATGTGCACTTTAAATGTATGCTGATCGAGTGATAGAATGACAAAATGTTGGTAAGTGCGGTTTTATTTTTAAAAACTATTTCAAAATCGCCAATTTCTAACTCTTATGTTAAACTCCATTGAATACGCGTTCGTAAGCAAAAAAACATCCATTAAAATGCTTGTAAAAATACCTAAAACTAATTTTAAAAAACCACAGTGAAGCCAATACATTGGCGCATGTGCTGTTTTTTCTGGTTTTTTAAAAATTATTTTTACGTATTTTACGAGCATTTTAATGGATGTTTTTTTTTTTCTTATTTGGACGTACTCAATGGAGTTTAACATAAGAGTTAATATTTTTTTTTAAAATAGAAGCACACTTTCCAGTTTTTTTTACGATTTATCACTATAGTTTAGCATATATTTAAGGTGCACAAAACTGCACATGGCACTTTGAACCATCAAAATTGGATAACTTTAAATGTGAAAAAATAAACATATTGCCGCGACTGACTGACTATATTTTAAAAATTAACATTTTTTTAACATTGGGTCTATGGGCAGAATAGAAAAACGATTCTAGTGCTCTCTGTGGAGATTACTCGAAGTGATTTTACGATGTGTAGCCTCTTTATGTTATTTCTAGTTGTTCCATTTGGTGTTTATTCCATTTAGTGTTTATTAAACTGTTCACTTGTTTACACAAGTTTGGCACTTATTCAATTGGGCACTTGTTTCATTTGGCACTTAATCAGTTTGGTACTGATTAAGTTTTGTGCTGTCAGTTGTTGATTGCCCCCTTAATTCATTTGGCACTTGTTTAGTTTGGCAAGTGTTCATTTCATTCCTTGTCTCAGTTTGGCATCCATTATTACATTTTAGTTTTGTCTTTTCTATCTTTCAGTTTGGCACCTGTTACACATTTGACACTTATTCAATTGAGTGCTTTAAAGTGCTTTCAATTTGGCGCTTCTTCTATATATATATATATATAAATTTTATATTTTATATTTTAATTTTAAATAGCTTTAAATTTTTATTATGTCCTTTGTCTGAATAGAAAGACATCTTTCCAATTTTTCACCTCATGATATTCGTGAGTGACCCTCCTCCCCCATCCTCATATTTTTTCTCTTATTTCACTAACGTCATCACTGAATCATAATGTATGGTGGTGTATCTTAAAATTCCGAACATGTTAGTCATCAATGCATCATCATATGTTGTACTAGTATAGAAAGAAAAATTTAATAAATGAATATATGTTGTATTTTTTCAGACAGGCATCTGTAGACAGCTTCAGAATTTTTTTCGGCTCCGCCCTTTTATGAGCGTCATCATTTTCTAATTGGTTTGTTACTGGGTCTGATGACACCATACCCCACCCTTTTTTATTTCCAATTGGTTGATATTTGGTCTGAGGCTCATAAAAGGGCGGAGCCAAAAAATTCTGAAGCTGTCTACAGATGCCTGTATTTTTTTTTTCTTGACAAAAGTAAATTTGCCAACAGGTAGGTAGTCCCTTCTCCATAGGATTATAAGTTAGAACCCTGAAGCTATTTTCGTAAAAAAAAATGCAATTTACTAAAGTGCAATTCGTAGAAATCGCAATTGCCAGAAGTAAATTTTGTATTATTTGAAAATTGGTTTAAGACCTTTATCATCTTATCTTGATATGTTATCATCTTATAAATTGAGGTGTGGATGTATGTCTAGGTAGCCTATTTGTATATTATTCATTATTAGAGCTGGCAAAAAAAATAGTGAATATATTGTATAAGCAAAAATTATTTTAAAATAACAAAGGTAATAATAAGCATTGTAAACAGCACTTTTGTCAACATTTTTCAAATTTAATTATTTTTTTGTCGAAATATTTTCAAATTATGTAGTACTTTTTTTAAAAGAAAAAAAAATTTTAAACTTTAGTACTTTCAGGAAAGTTTTTTTTTAATTTACTACTTTTTTTATGAAATTTTCGCTTAAATTTTCACGGTGTATTTTTTTTTTAATTAAATAATAAACCTTCAGAAATTTCTTGTCAAAACATTGTCAAGGATTATTCAACGATTACCAAAACAATTTTTAAATTTTAAAATAAATGATTAATATAATTTTAAAAAATTTAAATCAGTTGACTTCATGTAAATGAACTTTATCTGATAGATGTGCCACCAAACAACAGACATTGGCAACAAAACCCCCCAAAATATACTGCTCTACTTGAATTCTGATGTGTTATGATCACTTCACATTACTTTCATTTTAAAGTACTATGGATTTAATATTTGAATTATTCCACATGGAAGGTTTTATTGAGTCGAATATGAATATTGAATACCTTTGCCACAAAAATGGGGGAGACTTTCGTTTTTGGAAATTTAAAATGGCGTCGTTTCGTGACTCAGGAAAAGTCACTTCATTTTCAAGTTTTTTTGTGGTTTTAATGACATATTTTAAATTTTAAAAATTGTTTTGACAATGGTTGGCTAAGTCTTGACAATATTTTGGGAAGAAATTGATGGATTGATGAATTAATTAAAAAAAAAAGGAATAAGCTAGTTGTGCTTCGCTACAACTGTTAACAGAACACAATTGCCAATTGATATTTGGAAAATAGACATCTCCGCCAATTATTATGAAAGGATCATGGTATTTGCTATGAAGAATGTCTAACAAAAAATAGTTCTCATGCTATCAATGTTTGCTATAGAAAGATCCTGGTGGGTGATAAAAAGAATATAAAAAACACCTTTTTTTAAAATTATATATATATATATATATATATATATATATATATATATATATATATATATATATATATATATATATATATATTAATTATATATGTAAAATATTTCATATGAGTTTTTACTTTCTGCATTTTGCATATTTTGAATTTCGGAATTCTTCTCGAATTTGGCTATTTTTTTTGTCCTAAAAAATTTTGTACATTGCTTATTGCACATATAGATTACATAGACAACAAGGCAAAAAAAATAGGATGCAATGCATGATTTTAATCTGCACAATGTTGGTTGTTGCATTTGTGAAAATTGTGAGGAGCGTTAAAAATCTTGAAGCCTATACACGAATTAAAAATGTTGTAGGCCTTTATCAAGTTTTTTTTTGTTGTTCTCTTTTTTGACAGCTTAGAAAAAAAATTAAACATGGAAGAAAGAAAAAATGTAAAAAAAAAACTGAAAGAAAGAAGAGATTAGAAGCTTTGGCATAGCCATCATCCTATTTAGATAAGATGTGGTGGCATGCCATTGCCAGGGTATAGAAGATGGTGCGGCGGCATCACTTGCACCTTGCAATGAACCTATTCATTGGGTAGTGCCGCCTTGTGATTAGCGGTGACCATGTTAGCACTGGCCACAGCGGGACAGTGTAATGAAACGTTAGAATCACTTTACAGACAACCTCTTTTTTTCTATATATGTTTTTTTCTTCTTCTTCAAGTTGAATGGAGGAGAACTTAAAAAAAACTGCCGCAGATGTTGAGAAACTCTTCTTCTTCTTCAAAAATCTTCCCTCCTCCCCATTTCAACTTCCTTTCTTCATTTTTTTTTCTTCAAAAATATGTTTCTGGTACCCACTATACCCAGCACCTAAGCAATAGAGAGGGGCTTACCTGTAGGCCTTAAAAAATCTAATCCCTGCCATCATTTTAACAGCCTCATTGATATGCATTGCACAGCCACACACCATTTTATATATACAGTGTGTTTGAAAAGTGCATTCTTCAAAAGTTTTATGAATTTCTATTCATTTTTTTTATTTTCTGTAATCATGAAACAAACTGCTAATTGTTTTAAGGATGTTTTTTGTTGTTGTTGTTGTTGTTGTTGTTGTTTCCTGCAAAGATAGTAATTTATGTGGCTGCATTTGAAAATTGTTGCATTGAACTATACTATAAAGATTATGGGGGAGTTTTTCATTTCAAGTTTGAATTTGAAAGATTAGGGCCTTACACTCATGTCATGACAATGGTCTGGTTCTAAAGACACAAGAGTACAGGTGCAGCAAGCCAAAATGCATGTTTTGTTTTTTTTTCAAAATAAGACAAAAACAATTTAAAAAAAAATCCAATGTTTCTTGGCAAGAGCAAAGCTGATGCATATTTTATGTCCAGACATGGAAAATTTGTTTACAAACTTTGTTTGCAAACTGTTGCCAAACAAAATTTCCTGTGTTTTGTTTGTGCTACTGTTTGTAAAATTGTTTGTGTGACTGGAGTCACATATATAAATAAAACATAACCCACAACAGTTTCCATCTTTCAGATTCCTTTAATTAGTTTGGCGATGCATTCGAATCGATCATTACAGACACTGTTCACTCTTCAGTCAATCATTACAGGTACTGTTTAGTTATAACGTTCAAAACTTTACAATTGGGTGATTTAGGTCTATGCCTTCAATTATGAAAATACTTATAGGTTCAAACCTTCATTTAAAACAAGATAAATTTAAATGGGCCTATGCCTTCATTTAACAGAACAGATTGGCCTAAGCCTTCAAGACAGTTCCAAAAGGAACAGTCACTAATGTTACATTTCTGTGATTCCTTTTAGACCAGACTGAATCATTTTCAAAGTCAACTTTTATATGTGTTGGCCCTCAAAATAACTGAAACATTTATTAACTGAAAAATATGAAAAACCCAATCATCCATCTTTTAATGATTTGAAATTATCCAATAAAAGAGACATTCAAATAACGGATATTTTTAATTCAAAGTAATAAAAACAATTAAAACCGTTTTTGCAAAACTTAACAGTTATTGTTAGGCTACAAAAACAAATGTAATGGTTTCTCAAACTATAAATTGAAATATGATCTTGTGCCTTATTGTTTTTAAAGTGAAGCACCCATTGACCTGTCAGCAAGGCCAATAAATTTAAACTTTTGTAGAGAAGAACAAAACCGTTACGCTATAACCATAGAATATTTCTTTTAGTGGGATATAAAATTCAAATTTGAATTTTGGATTTTTTAAAATTTATTTTGTGACCACACAAGTCACATTTGTATACAGTTTGCAAATTGTTTCCAAACAAAGTTTTTCGTCCACATTTAATTTTTGTTCAGAATGTCAGTCAGTTGTAGTAATGGCACCAGTAATGAAACAAGGAGTTGAGAAAGTTCTTAGAGCACGGAATATTTTATGGCGATTTTAACCATTTGTAGAATTTTGATGTCCAACAAAGTTGGCATAGAAAGAAACAACTCAATGAGAAGAGTTTTCTCTGTAGACCACATGATAACCAGTAGCCACCTAACTGAACAGTGGCGAACTCTAGCAAATCTCTAAACTAGACTATTGGATCACCACTTTCATGTTTGCAAACACCGTCGTCGTCCAGATATACATTGTTTCTTAAACTTTGTTTGCTGTTTTTCATTTAGGATGGGAAACAGAAAAACAGCAAATTTTGTTTGCAAACTGTTTGTAATTTGTTTGCAAATGGTTTGCAAACAGTTTAAAAATGTGTTTGCAAACTGTTTGCAAATGGTTTGCAAATAGTTTAAAAATTCGTTTGCAACCTGTTTGCAAATGGTTTGGAAACAAAATAGTAAACCCCAACCTAAAATACCTTGTCCTGTGGAAAAACAGTTCTTTAAATGTTAGCTAAGTTGTTAATTTTAACACAAAAAAGAAGTGAAATCCATAAAAGACTTAAAAAAATATTTAGCAGTTTGTTAAAGAAACCTAAGAAATGCATTTCTAAGAATTATAGGGAGGGATTTTCCAAATAATAGCTAAAATAAGAGAATAGCTAAAAGGTTGACTATTTTATTATTTTAATTATTATTCAGCAAAAATAACATTATTAGAGTTTGAATTTTCATAGAAAATCAAGCAAATGTTTCTCAATATCTGGTCCAACTGCCAATTATAATGTAATCAACTAATCATCATCAGTAGAACAACTTCAATTATCCTCTTTCTAATCAAGGTTGTTTAGAGGCTAGATGTGTCTGGTTACTATCAGTTGTCGACTAGAAAGTTCTAGCCTCTAACCAATGTTTTTTGATTGAAAAAGAAAATCATAATTGTTGGTTGATCTACACGGAGATTCTCTACACTTCACAATTGGCTCTTGTGCCACAGCTTGAGAAACATTTTGCGCTTGATATTGCATGAAAATCCGAACCCTACTTATTATAATGCTGAATACTAAATAGCAAACATTTTTATTTTTTACAATTGTAATTTGTAAACTTGTATTTGCACAAAGTTTTAAAGTTAAGTTTTATTTTGTGCTTCTGTTGTGACATCGTGACCACATACTGTGACAGTAGTTGTCAACTGAATAAATGCAAAAAATAGTACAAGTTTGCATGTAATATTATTTGGTCATTGTGATTGTTGTTTTTGTAAAACATAGGTTCAACATTGATATATATCTAGATGTATGTTTTTGAAGCATTTATTACATGTCACATCCGATGCATTGTTAAAATAAAAGTTTCTACAAAAGAGAAATTATCTTTTGTCAAAATCAAAACTGAATGTAGGTAGGTTTATCTCATTTCATCTTCTGCCACTAAACTGCTTCTAAGCTGTGGCGGCTATACTGGTAGAAATCATAATCTCTACCTTAGAGCCATAAACTTAAACAGGCAATTAGAAATCGGGACAAACAGAAGTTGCCTCCGCCTTTTTTATGACGACTGGCAACTTCTAATTGGTTTGTTGTGTGGTTCGACGTTGAAAAGGACGGAGCATGTGACGTCGGACTACATAACCAACCAATTAGAAGATGCGTTCGTCATAAAAAGGGCGCAGCCAACTTCTGTTTGTCTCGATTTCTAATTGCCTGTTAAACTTAACCATTGATTTTAGCTAAAGATACAAATAATTATCTCCATAGCCACAGTTGGAAATAAAGGGGCCTAATGTCTGTTTTCAGTGTAATGATGTTATGCTTATGTACATTAGATGTTTTTTTATGGTGATAAAAATGTTAAATAGAAGAAATGAGTATCATAATGGGAGGGATGCTTTGTTGTGGGTAGATCAGTGGCGTAATAGGCATCTTTTGAGTTATTGAAGTTTCATGGGGAGAGGAGTTTTATGGGAGGTTTATTCCCACTTCTCGACAGATATTTGAAACATTTAAATGTATCATTCAAAAATGGAAAAAAATTAGAATTCAAAATCAAGAAATGTAGAAAAATCCTAGTGTTTTTTTTTAATTTTCAATTTAAAATTAAAAAAAATGCTAGTATTTTTTTTAATTTTAAATTGAAAAATGGTTGAAGTTTTAACACATTGGTAGTGGCTCAGTGGCGTAGGGAGGGGGGGTTAGTGGGGGTTAGAACCCCCCCATTTCATTCGAAAAAAATTTTTCTCTCACAAAAATGTTTTTCCCTCAGCAATTACTGACATACAGATAATTTGAATTTGAATTTGAAAAATTACTCTGCAAGCAGCCATAAAGGCCTATGGCAGAGGGACAAGAGTCCAAGTGCAGCATAGAAAACGCATTGTCAAAACCAGAAAATATAAAACCCTATTGATATAAACCCAACAACAATTTCAATATTTTTTATATATTTTGTCAAAACAAAACAAAATTATGACTCCCATAAAATACGTTTTTCCTGCACAAAATTCCCAGCAAGCGAGTTCCATTGTCGAATTGCCCTAGGGACAAATGAACAGTAATAAGAATCTGTTCATGCAAAAATCTCTCCAACTTTGTTAGAGTGGTCACCCCTACCCAAATATAATGCCCTGCAAAGTTTACTTGAAGTAGGTTTAGGGCAAGAGCCTTCTAGCATTCGATTAAAGATATTAAGACTAAAATCTGAACATCTTGCAAGTAAACTATCCCAACCAAGCTCTGAAAGCATTTTAGTTACACTGTCGGCATATCCATATTTACCACAAACAAACCTAGCAGCCCTGCATTGGACCATTTCTATAGAGTGAGCTAAGTCTTCAGTGTGGTATTCTAAATGGGGACGTACTAATGATTGATATGCTATACATTTTACCTCCCTGGGACACCTTCTTAGAATGCGTTGACTAAACCTAAGCATCTGCATAGACTTGGAAATAATCTGTTCGACATGCAGCTTCCAAGAAAGTTTAACTGTAATCGTTACCCCCAAATATTTATAAGAATCTACGTTATTAAGTGGAATGGCCCGTATTCTATATGGAAATATTATTGGATTCCTTCCCCTAGCTACCCTCATTACACAACATTTTCCCTTATTAAGTTGAAGTTGCCATTTAGAACACCATGCCTCTATTGCTTTCAAGTCACTATCAATAATATGGCAATCATTGTCAGAGGTAACCTCACGATAAATTATTGTATCATCTTCAAATAGCCAGCAATTGCTGCTAACTTGACTGCTGAGGTCATTGATATATAAAAGAAACAGAAGCGGACCCAACACACTACCCTGAGGAACCCCTGATGTAACCCCTATCCAGTCAGATTCAGACCCACCTGCAACAACCCTTTGTTTCCTGTCACTCAAAAAAGAATGCACCCATTTATATACCTGTTCATCCAATCCATACCCACTAATTTTTGTCATTAGTTTTGAGTGAGAAACTGTGTCAAATGCCTTGCAGAGATCAAGAAAAACCAAATCTATCTGACTGCCTTTGTCTAAAATTTTCTGATGGTCATCAACTAAAAGAATAAGCTGGGTTTCACATGAATGCCCCCTAAGAAACCCATGCTGGTTATCACACAAAAGATTGTTTTCCATAAGAAAATTCATTGAGGAGGAATATATAATATGTTCAAGGACCTTGCAAACTATCGAGGTTAAAGACACGGGTCTGTAATTTGTTACCTGAGACTTGTCTCCTGATTTAAAAATTGGACTAACATTAGCTAATTTCCACATATCTGGTACAATACCTACATCTAAACTCTGTTGAAAAATTAACTGAAGGTATGGACCCAACTCTTGTGCAAAATTTTTTAAAATGATAGCATACATCCCATCTGGACCACAGGTTTTATTTGAGTCTAATTTTAGAAGTTGCTTGACTATCCCATCTGCAGTTATTACAATTTGATCCATACAAAGAGATGTTGAAGGAAAACCCTCATGTGGTATGCCATCATCAATTGTGAAGACCTTCTTGTATTGTTCATTTAATAAGGTAGCTTTCCCTACTGGATCTGAAACAAGCTTCCCATTTGTGTCAACCAGAGAAGGAATAGATTCTCTACTTCGCCTAGAGTTCTTGATGTAATGCCAAAATAGTTTTGGGTCTGTTTTTAACCATTCTCCAAGCGTTTCTGTTTTAAAATTATCGTGAGCTAACAAGATTTCCCGTTTCGCTGCTATGCGTGCAATACGGAATTCATTGGAATTCACTAATTTTGGGTGATTTCTAGCCCTATTCCTCCATAAGTGTTGCTTACAAAGAGCCCTTTTAACTTTGCTAGTGTACCATACTGGTGTGGCACAGTCTCTAACTACCTTGGTTGGAATAAAGGAGGAAGACCCTCTTAAAATTAAACTATGAAATCGTGACCAATTCAAATCCACATTTTGAGGATGAAAACATTCTTTAAATTTATGAAAATTATCTATCAAATGTGACTTAAAACCATCCCAATTACATTTGTTAAAAAGAAACACTACTCTTTTAACCTCAGAAATTTTTCCCACACATGCATTAACATCACATAAGACAATCTCATGATCACTAATTCCCCCTGATACCCTAACATTGGATAATAACTCCGGACTATTAGTCAGTACTACATCAAGAATTTTGTCATTTCTGGTTGGTTTAGTTACAACCTGTTCCATAGAATAAGTATTCATACTATCTAAAAATGAAACTGCTAATGGCTTGTCACTGCCACTGATCACCGTATGCATTTCCCAGTTGATGTTTGGAAAATTTACATGACCTCCTAAAATAATCATTGGCCTATGGTATTTACGATGAAGAGTGTCCAAAGAAGTTCTTACACTAGTGATATCTGCTATGGAGGATCCCGGTGGCCGATAGAAAGAATATAAAAACACCTTTTTACCATTCTTTAGCCTTAAACTACAACATACTATTTCACAGTCTGTTTCAAAACTTGTTTCCCTGCAACTATGAAATATTTGTGAAATAGCTATGAAAACCCCACCCCCAGGACGACCAACCCTGTCTCTATGGTACACTGTGAAACCATCTGGAAATATTTCCACAATATTGTGATCTTAGTGATCTTTAGATAGGGGTGCAAGTGTAAGAATCAGTAACCAATTATTTACATAGTTAGGTTCAGCAATGCTGTTTTATAATGTTACCAAATTGCTGCTGAGAAAGGTGAACAGGTAATTGAAATCGGGACGAACAGAAGTTGGTTCCGCCCTACTTATGATGTCCGGCAACTTCTAATTGGTGTGTTGTGTGGTTCGACGTTGAAAAGGGCGGAGCATGTGACGTCAGACTACATAACCAACCAATTAGAAGTTGCCGGTCGTCATAAAAAGGGCGGAGCCAACTGAAGTTCTCCTCGATTTCTAACTGCCTGTGAAAGGGGAGGGGTTAAACATTTAAAACACCCCCATAACCCAAAGCTGCCTACGCCACTGTAGTGGCTGTTGACCTTCGACTGATGGATACTAGCATCAGGAGACTCTTCCTTGCCTCGGTCGTGAGTCGGATTGCAAACGTCATTATGGTCGCAAAAGACTGCAGTCACAGACGTGAATGATGAAACGCAGCCGCATCTGAAAGCTGTAGAAGAAAAAAAAAGTCAAAAAATAATTTTAAATAAACCTAGCATAAGGAAATTCTCTAAATGTAGGAACATCAAGGTCTAATTTACATAGGACAAGTAAAAGTTTAAAGTAGAAAGGGATGGAAATAATTGAACTCGCTTGGTCATTTTAACTTTCTTTCAATTGAAAGAACTGAAATCAAGATATTTTCCACAAAAAACATTCATTAAAGAGGTTTCATGTTCAGTGTTTCAGTTATAGTTCAAATCTAGTGTCAAATCACATCACAAATTCAGGAACTGTTGTCAGATAACAAGACTAAAAAAATATCTAAAAATGTGTTGTTTTTGGTAAATGAATTTTACAATTAATTCTAAACTAAAATGAAACAAAATAAACTTACCACACTATTCCCTATTAACCCATGTATTTGAAACAATTATTAAATGTATTATATATTGTGTCCATTTTGTTTGATTCATGTAGTTCTGGCACAAGTTGTTAGAATTAGGTGAAAACTTCAGTTGGCTCCGCCCTTGTTATCACAACCAGCAACTTCTAATTGGCTGGTTATGTAGTCTGACATTAAAAAGGGCGGAGCATGTGACATCAGACTGCATAACCAGCCAATTAGAAGTTGCCAGTCGTCATAACAAGGGTGGAGCCAACTGAAGTTTTCACCTAATTCTAACAACCTGTGTTCTGGCATGTATTCCACTGTTCTATGTTAATGTCCATAGGACGTAAAATACACCAAATTGAAATTACAATAATTTATTTCTAATCATAACAATATAAAAGATCAACCACACATCTAATTGATTCTTTTTTTATTATGTTTAATTTACAAAGTGCTGAAAATAATGGCCCATTCCATAATTAATTTAAAGTTCCATCTGCTATGTAAATGTTATTTTATTGTCATGGACTTACATGGTTGTTTTTCACAAACTTGCAGTGTCACCAATGTCTTAAAAGTTAGCATGTTACATGAAATAGAAAAGGTCATAGGTATGCAAGATTTCTTCAAGGTAAATACATATTTTTGATAATAACCTTAGTAGGATAATGCTAATATCTTCACAGTGAAATACTATTATACTAAGAAACGTGTTACCTGTAAAAATTGTGTTTTATAAATATAGAAAAATGTATTTTATGTATTTTCCAAGAAACAAGATACATGTAAAATGTGTATTTCCAATACATCATACAAAATACAATGAACCAGTGTATTCCTAATACAAAACACAAAATACAATTGTATTGGGGATACGCATTATCCAATACATGTATTTCGATACTACCCAGCTCTGGTCACCAGTCATGTTTCCAAGAGACTGGGAACATTTTTGCGGATACAAAGCAACATAGCCCGAGTATCAGGTGGCTTGACATGGAAGAGTGTTGCTTGTTTTCCTGTTTTCCACTTCAAATGGGAAGTGTCGTTCGGTCAGTACCTAGAAGATAATACGCAGCACTATAACACCACCAGCAGTCAACAAATCCATCACAGAACTGATCAACAGATACTGAATTCGGTTTGGATTCGCCATGCTACTCTCGCTACATGCATCCAGTCACTGCCATCCATCATGGTCTGATGAACATGCGGTCAGTTGCTAGATACATTTGTCCGAGGATTATTGCCCGGTCTGTACTAGGCTTTAAGCTGAGCGTTCACTGGGTCGGTTTGGCAAACCGGTGCGGCATGAGCTGGTTTTATTGCCTCTATTCTTATTTCCTCATCCAGTAGGCCAGTCTTTGTGTAGGCTTTTAGGAGACAGGAAAATGAGTTTAACGCCCCACCCACCCAAAGACTTTAAGGGGATAGTATTCATGGAGACTTTGATGAGTAGTGAGGAGAAAGTGTTGCTTTTGGCTGCAGTGACTCATGTGATAGACTATGGGAAGGAACCTGATAAATTCCGCTCGGCTCTCCTGTCCATTAGGGCGTAAAGCAGTGCAGTACTGAAAAAACACTAATTTCAAGAAGTCCCGACTTTATCCAGAGCGATTGCGATGCCACACTTCTCCGCTCTTCCGCCCTAATGGACAAAGTTCCATTCACTTAGAGGCATTTTGTTTTGGGAGCCGTTTTTTCTCAGTGCCGCGCCGCCCAACTGACCTAGTGGGCACTCGATCAGCTTAACACAACAGCTTAGACAACCCCCAAAAATAACTTGAGCCACTTCTTTTTACAGTTATTAAGCGTACTCCTATTGGTTTGACAAAAATATATTAATGACCATTATTATTTAATGCCGAGCAAACACTAGTTTCTTTGTAAACTATACTCAAAAGTTTCAAGCATATACTTTAAAAATTCAGCTTTATATATTTATATAAAATGTTAAAATTACAATTTTTTTTTGTTAACAGAAAGGAAAAAAACAACAAAAAACCAAAAACTTTACATTGACCTATGGCTATATAGTCTCTAAAACAACAACTTTTTTGAGTTATAAGTTATAGGTTCTATACCCCTAAATGCAACCAAAAACCAATTCTTTACGCAAAGTTAAAAACATAATTCTTTCAAAGAATGCAGGCTCACAATTTTTTCAGTCAAAATTAGTGAGTGAACCAAGCATTGCTTTTTCTATATATCTATATACTGTATGTATACAATATATATAGTATATATTGTATACATTTAGTGAGGTGGAGGGGTGGACAATAGCCAAAGGGTCCGGCGGTTGTTTTTGACTCTTCAAGAGAGGTGAGAAAGAGAGAAAAAATAAAGAGCGGCCAGGTGTGCAAAGGAATTAGCAATTGCGCTGGTCACTGCCCACTACCACAGAGCAAATATACACACACACACATACATAGAAGCCTCTATGTATATTGCATGTATACATGTATACATATACAACAATCAAGTATGTTTTCTCCGCCCTTTTCGCGCCTCTGTTATTGGACTTCTCACCAGGAGGGCCACATCACCTCCTCACCCCACACATCCCTCTTTTTTTTATTAAGATCGCTCCCCCCCCCCCCCCGTAAGCAATGTTGACCTCCTCAATACAACAAAAGGGTCAACTAATATACACATACAGTATGTCTCAGAACAAATGGTATCAAACTATAATATAGTGACACAGGTAAAACGTCCACTGTTTAAAAAATGAATATCTCAGAAAGTAAATAAGCTGTACACATTTGAAAATTTTCTGTGTTTTTTTGTTTTCTTGTTAAAAACTTAACGAAATGACTTCTTATATAAAATAATAATACCTAGTACACACTTGATTAATTTAAAAGCATTTAAATAATAAACCGTGTTCTACAGAGCACTCTGTGACGGGCAAACAAACAATATGTCGAATTCAATTTATTCAGTTAATAATTTGAAAATATTGAGTTAATTTAAATATAATTATATAAACTATATTAACAAAAATATTGATTTAGTATTTCAATTTAAAATATTAATAATAAAGTAAATTTTTATTTGGTTCGTATGTCCTTAACTAGATTCCGTATAATTCACCTAAATACATTTAATTTGAATTCATTTAACTCATATGTGTACAAGGTATAAGTCTATAGGGGAAGGCTTATAGGTATGATTGAACAAATGTATGCAATGGCATCAACGACTTCAAATCATTTTCAAATTCATTTTCTTAACAAATACTTTTAGTAATAGTCAAGAAGGGGGGGGGATAGGAGGGGGGGGGGATAGGAGGGAGGGAGAGAGAGAGAGAGATCAGAGACAAAACCATCAAAGTCAAATGCTTATATAAAAGAATAGAAAAGAAAAGAATGCATAAAAAATTGTCTTCAGCTTTTCTTTCTCTCTTTCTCTCTCTAAACATAAATGCTATTTCATTGGAATTAGGGTTTATTTTTTTGTGGGGGGGGCTTACAAAGAGTTCAAGCAAAGGGCCCCCCACTGACCTGTCTCTTTGTATTATACCCCCTCTCTCTCTATACTAAAATAGGTCCCTAGATTTCACTCCTGTCGGTGTTGCTTTATACAAAAACAGGTTGCTGCTCCGTTTACATGCATTTGTCTATTGAGGAGTTAATTTTTCTTGTTGAGGTTATTTGGTGTTTGTTCAAAGCTATTATTGGTTGTGTTCTCTAATTTGAAAAGCGCTATGGGGTACCTCCGTTGTCTATTGTAGCAACATCGTGTTTCTGTAGGTCTCTCTATACAGAGATACATATAGATAATATATATTCTCTGTGTATTTGGCAATTGGAGTTTTCTTTAGGGTTTTTTTTTTTCCTTTTCTATAAAAGCTTGAAACCTTCATAATATATAATGATCAAACAATGGGGTTTATATAGAAATGAATAAGCGATATTTTAAATATAAAGGCAGCAGAAACAAATACCTATAGGTTTGTTACCGACAAAGTAGAAAATCAGTTATTATTATTTTTTTTAAGCAAAAGTCAAAACTCTAGAAGAGATTGTTCGTTTAGAAGTGATACCACGTAACTAACAAAATATAAATTTTACTACAGGAACCAAAAAAATTATAATCCAAATTTGTAAAGCCCGTTGTAACACTCAGTGAGTCACGATCCTCCCGGAACATTAGCCTGGAGGGTGCGTGACTCATCTCTGTCTTTCCCTCCGTCTATATTTAAACTCAAGTCAGCAGATTGATACCTTTAGGACCATGGTCACTTGGACCTGGTTACACCTCGTAAGTGTACACAGGTCCACCGTCCAAGGTATAAAAGGACCATGTTCCTTTTTGTTCCTGGTCCACTCTTTAGCTCAACTTTTTGTACTACGTCGATTATTTCCATATCACATCATGGGCACGTGGATGCACCTTTGATTCTAAAAATTCATTCTTGTAATGTTGATGTTTCTGTACAAGGATTAATAAAGCGCTTTAATGAGAAACTGCGTTGTCTTTTATGTCTGGAAACTAATCCTTCTCTGAACAGGCCGGAGACACCAAAGTACAAGAAGACATACGGATCCCTTACAAAGCACGTCTTCAGATGGAAGAAGAAAGAAGAACACACTGGCGATCAGAAGTGGCTGGTAACCATCCTTCTGAGAGATTTCATCCTTACTTAGGAGGACGACTTCAATCCATCACCATCTGCCTACTTTGGTAACTCCAATCTTCCTCGTGTGGTTGCCACACGATCGAGAGAAGAGACGAGCTACTGATGCAAAGGTCAAAATCGCCGTTCCGCTCACACCATTATACACCATAAATTTTTACTTGCATTTTTGTGTCAATTAAATGACGAATGTTTTTGTGAATGATGTGGATACATAAAATGTATAAATTAATTTATAAGTATCAATCGGCAGTTATACACTTGTAAAAGTATTCGAACATTTTTAGCTAAAAAATGTGTGCAGAACAGTGCGTAATGTTACAGTTTATCGTATATAGATCTAATCTTGTGTCCTTCTAGACAAGTGAATTGGGGGAGAGGTGTGTAAAATAGGTTGCAGAGCACATCGTATATAGCTTTGTAAAGGACATGAGTGATGCTGATCCTGAAAAAAGCACTCTATAGTAGATGTGATCATTTAAGAAAAATAGAACATCTTTTTCATTAATAAAACTTTGAAGAAATAATTTTACATTCACGCAATGTCACATTTATAAATTAATTTATACATTTATTGAAGACATAATTGATGGTGTATAACGAGCTTTACACAATTTTTTGATAATAAAATTTATTTGGACTTTTTTGAGCTCGCATCAAAGGTTTCAAATGTTTGCCCCAACATTGGTACAAATGTTGGACACATAGTCTCACCGGTTCATCAATTGTGAACATACAAATGTCACAATGTGAGACAAATATGGGTACAATGTTGGACACATATAGTGTGCCAGGCTTAAGCTTTGTGAGCCCAATGCAAGTAACAAAAAGACATGCTAAATTTGCAAGATTGTTGAGTGAGATCAGGTATGATGCAATACCTGGTATAGCCCTTCAACATGGTGTGTTCAGTTTTCATTTACTCATAGTAGAATATTACAAAATGTAAAACATTTTCTTGGCTTTAAACATAAACAAACAAGATTTTTGAATTTCAATTATGAAGTACGTAAAAAGCAACAAAAATTGAGCAACAAGTTTAAAAAAGTGGACTATGCAAGATAGTCAAATCCACACACCAATAGGAGAAAGGCAACCTATACTGGTTTCACCTCAGTCAAGTGACTCATCACTGTCATCAGTAAGCTTTAAGAGGCTACATCACAAAATTACTTCGAAAAATCTTCACAATGAGCGCTAGCATCGTTTTTCTATTGATTCTATAGACCAAATGTTAAAGAAAAAATGTTTATTTTTAAAATACAGTCAGTCGCGGCAATATGTTTCTTTTCATATTTAAAGTTGTCCAATATTAAGTTTTCAAAGTGCAATGTGCACCTTAAATAGATGCTGATCGAGTGATAGAATGACAAAAAATTGGTAAGTGCAGTTATATTTTTAAAAACTATTTCAAAATCGCGAATTTCTAACTCTTATGTTAAACTCAAAACATCTATTAAAATTCTCGTAAAAATACCTTAAATCAATTTGAACAAACCCACAATTAAACCACAGTGAAGCCTACACATTAGCGCACGTGCTGAGTTTTTTCTGTCTTTTAAAAATTCGCTATTTTGAAATAGTTTTTTTTTTAAATATAACCGCACTTACCAATTTTTTGTCATTCTATCACTTGATCAGCATACATTTAAGTTAACATTGCACTTTGAAAACTTAATATTGGACAACTTTAAATATGAAAAGAAACATATTGCCGCGACTGACTGTATTTTAAAAACTAACGTTTTTTTTCTTTAACATTGGGTCTATGGGCTCAATAGAAACACGATGCTAGCGCTCTTTGTGGAGATTTTTCGAAGTAATTTTGCCATGTATAGCAGCCACTTAAAGATCTCTATATATGTTTCTTCTAATTTTCTTGGCAATGCTTCTGATTTGAAAACATGAAAACAATTCAATTATTTCTAAAATAGAAAAATAAAACCCTGCTAAATGTTAATTGAAGGTTTTATAGATAACTTTGAACTTAAACAAAGGAGCAACAAAAAGAACAGAAATAATTGAATGTATGCTTTTTTTTGTACATTAGTGTGAAAAAAAAAACATTTGTCCGAATTACAATGCAAAAAAAAATTTGAAGAAAATTTGCCAATACTTTTGTTTCATGGTTGAAGTTTCCTTGATAAATGGTTGGGGTCTACCTTGACAAGAATGGAAGAAAAAAATATTTTTCTAACAGACTGCTTGGCGTTATATCTTCAAGAAACATTAAGAAGAAGAGTGTTGGGGGGGAGGGGGGAATGTATGAAAGATATTTTTTTTGGTTCCCACTTGGTTGCTGTATGGTGAGTTAGAGTATGTATACCTTGTGGGTATAAGCAACCATGCAGAAGAAGGCCTATAGATTCACACTAATGACAGACAAACCCCCCCCCCCCCTCCTCCTTTCCCATTCCCTCCCACCCACCACCCTCTCAAAGTCGATTTTGCTAGACTGCGTGGTGGCAAAGTGGCCTTGCCTTGCCCAAAGCACATCACAAGAAAACAAATGTTTCCCACAATCGACTCACAAATTGCCTTCTTTTGAGGTAAGTTTGCGGCATTCAGGAAAGAGAGCAACAACAGGCAGCAGAAGAAGAAGAATATGTAGAAAAAAGGGGGTGGGGGCTAGGAGAGAAGGAGAAAGGGAAAACTGCAGGTGTTAACATTTAAATACCTGTTCACAGTTTTTAGGTCTGTAATACTTCACACTTTCTTCAAGTGGAAAAGGTATACAGACCTATATATATATATATATATATATATATATATATATATATATATATATATATATATATATATATGTGTATATATATATATATTTGTAGGCCTACATGTTGTTTTTACACTTTTATGACTGTTGCCTCTAGCATTTCTTTTATTTTTTTTTCTTTCTCTTTAACTAAATAGTGCTACAATTGTGTATTTGCTAAAACAAAAATAACAAATTGGAATGCAACTTGTTTCTTTGCAAAAGATACTATATATTATAACTTTTTAGCCTATTAAAAAAACTGGTTTAAATTCTGAAGAAGAAAGAAAGAAAAAAAAAACCACTTAAGTGATATGAAGTCATTATGTAAAAAATAGTAAAAGGAAAACCACCCTTTAATTTCCATTTTTCATTTATTGTTTATGAGTATAACATGCTTGCTTTGCTTTGCTCGCTAACAAAAAATATCTGGATATATAGTTTTTTTTATGTGTTTTGTAGAGCTCTAGAATTTCTGTAGAATTGATTCAACAAAAATTCATTATTTTTCTATCTACAAACTATACAATGGATTATTAGATAGGGAAAAAGTGTTATTTCACGTGCCCCAAACAAACCATTTGTTAACGAAATATAAAACGGTTAAAATGGTTTAAAATTTTAAATGCATTCAAAAAAAATTCCTTAAAGTATGGATCAAGATATGGAAGTGCCACGAACGTCAATGGAAGTGTGCTGACATCGTTAAATAGGCCTACTATAATATTCATTTCGTTTTTTTTTATATATGTGCATGTATAGGCCTATGTGCTTCACAATGCTTAATGCTGCATGTGGACTTTTATGTCCCTCTGTCATAGGCCTATTTGGTTGCTAGCAGAGTACTAATTGTAATTATAATTGTAATTGTGTGAGAAAAACCGTTTTTTAAAAAAAATATTTCTAATGACATATAGTTTGTTGTAATTCTAATTAAACGCTCAGACGAGATGAAAAAAAGCCCCAACAGCATACAAGACTGGCAAAGTTAGGTTCTTGATTTTTCCGTTAGGTCCTTGTCTATTCTTTGCTATGGCGCTACCCAACGGGAAAAAAATGAAGCTGCTGGAGTTGTACAGTCGTGGTGGCTATTGAAGCTTTTTTTTCTCCTCTTGTGAGCGTTAAAATGGAATACTACAAATCATGAAATGAAGTTCATTTGATTTTCTTAAACATGACATGTTTTATACGAGCATATTCTAATTAAAATGTTAAATATATCTTTAATATCTTAGACGATACAAGTCTTTTTAACGATGCAAGCGCTATCTATGTCACATTGTTGAAACAACGTTTAAATGTCATGTGTGTGTGTTGGGTTCGGATTTTTATGCATTATCAAGATAAATGTTTCTCAATCTTTGCTCCAAGGGCCAAATATGAAGTAACAACCCCCCCTCCCCCCACCGTTTAGATCAACGAAAAATTTTATTTTCAATTTTAAAAAAACACCTAGTTAGAGGCTGGAACTATAGTTGTCAACTATATATAGCCTCTAATCAGTCTTTTTTGATTAGAAAAAGCATAATTTGCAGTTGCTCTAATGATGATGATGATGATGGTGATGAATCGATGATGATTACTTCACAATTGGCACTTGGGCCACAGATTGAGAAATGTTTCTCTTGATATTGCCATACAAATCCGAGCTCTAGTCATTTGTCTCCCTACAAAAGAGAATTTCGCTTTGCAAGCTTAAAAAAAAAACAAATATTTTGCTAGAAATATAAAATAAGACTTTGAAATTTTGAAAATACATTAAAAAATGTAAGCTTATAGTTATACCTATTACACACCTGATAATTTAAATGCATTTAAATAATAAACGTGTTCTACAGAGCCCTCTGTGAAGGGCAAACAAACAATATGTCGAACTCAATTTAATCAGTTAGTGATCTGAAAATATTGAGTTAATATACTTAAATATAATTATAGAAACTATTGACAAAATATTGATTTACTATTTTCAATTTAAAATATTAATAATGGAGTTAATTGTTATTTGGTTCATATGTCCTTAACTGGATTCCGTATAATTCACCTAAACACATTTAATTTGAATTCATTTAACTCATTTGTGTACAAGGTATTATACTTTCATATATATACCAGGTAGGCCTACCATAAGATAGAATAACGTGGTAATAGAATATATCCCAACATGCAACCGTGAAGTTAGAATGACAGCAATTTGTTTAATCATTAATTGAATGATGTTATAGATTGGGGGGGGGGATAAATGAACCAGTTTGAAAATATGTTTAAATGAGCGTTTTTCTACTATCTATTCAAAAGCTTTTCTTTTACTATACAATAGACAAAAATCAATGTCTTTGACAATGGAATAATGTTGGTTAAATTTTTTTTTAAACGAAGTTGCCACTTTGGTGAAAATAATAGCCCAAAGCTTGATTAGACGGCTCCCTATTTCTAAATTATACTCTTTTGTGAATTGTGTCAATGTTGTTTTATTTATTCTGTAAATCCACAACAACAAAAAAAAAGGCTGTGAAAAACCTCAGAAAGAAAAGAAAAAAAACTCCATGAAAATATATGAAGCAATCTGCCTTTGTGGGTTTTTGGAGTCTATTCAAAATGGCTACAAAAGGTTACATAAACAACTTAAGCCGCCATTACACTTTTGATGCAAGAAAACTTGCAAATGTAACATGCAACTTCAATGTTTATAGTGTGATGTGACATGCAACATGATAAAACTTTTCCTTTTAACTGGTGTCAAACTTAGTCTCATTGAGTTGCACATTTTCAACTTTGAGAGACTTTTCAAATCAACTTTCTGACAAACAACCAATCAGGCCGCGTTTGCCGGAAATGACATATGTAACATTGAACGAATTCCCGGTTTCATGACTTCCGCGGTTTATGAACTTTCTGTTGATCACAATATGGACATAAACCAAGGGGGGCAGACATTGAAGAAAATCATGTACGATTTTTCACTAATATTCACAGCAGATTGTGTGGATGGAAAGTCATTGTACTTTTTAGCTGCAATTTTACTGGATATCCAGAATAGAATTGAAATTTTAAAATTCAGTAAAACACGGATTAAAAGTAAAATGGCTTCCGATACCGTACGAGATTCACCCGAATGTCGGCCCCTTGACATAAACAAAGTTTTGAAAACTTGATTGGGAACTAAGTTGTATAGTGTGATGGTTAGGGTTGGTAATTTGTGTGATTTTTAGACCTTCATTTCTGTTGTGATTTGTGTGAAAAAAGTGGTCATTTGTGTGAAACCATTGTGATTTTTTTCTTTAACAAATTTATTTCTTAAGTACAAATAAACAGGCTATCACATGAATTAATGGATGATATCATTACATTAGCATATTTAGTACACAATATCATACTTAATTCATTTAAGAAAAGCATTGAAATGCACAATGTTATACATTTCAAGGTTTTCTGTGGTAAACTGTGTGTGATTCTCCCTCAGAATGGCCTTATAGATGGAAAATGAACGCTCAACATCTACAGATACAAATGGAGCATACAATACTTTCTGTTTATGACTAACGCCATTTTTAGAATCTGTAAATGTTATCAAATCAGGATTCTTTTCCAGAGATTTCTGCAGCTTACGAAGTGGCTCATCTTCAAGATGTGATTGAACACTATCCAGAATAGTGAGTTGCTCCTGTAATGTAAGACCAGTGTACCTATTTTTAACTTTTTTTGTGACATATTTGTGATTTTTGTGCATTTATTGCACTTTTGTGTGATTTCTCCAAATTTTTGCCTAATTGTGTGATTTCAATTAGTGCTTATTAAGCTTAATTTGCATAGTTTTGTAAATATCTCCTAAAAGTAAGCTGAATAATTAAAAAATAAAATAGTTGTGATCACAAATCTTTACCAACCCTAGTGATGATAGAAGTTTATTACAAAGTTCTAGTTGCAAGTCACACCACGAGTTGTATTGCAAGTTGAATTGCATCAAAAGTTGCTAGTGTAATAGGGGCTTTACAATGCATGGAGCCAATGGTCAAGTGCCTATATGAGTATTTTAAGTTTGACCCATTATCCTTTATTTGCACTCAGAAATTAAAGTAGTATGGCAAAGTATATTTTCACAATGTTGATACTGATTTTGAAAACATACTTTTCAATTTGAGTTTTATCTATCCATGTTAAGTCTATTATTTAAATTTAATTAATACTTTAAATTCATTAATTAAGTCAAAGTTTTCATTTATGTTTTTAATTTATAGCTAGTTAATTGCTTTTTAATTTGCATCATTTCTTTTAATAATAGCATATTTATATATGTATATATACAACAACCAATAATTTTCAAAAACTTCTTTAGTATAGGCCTACTGGCATTATAATGTGGGGCAATGCATTGTATTAATGCATTGTATTAATTGCGTAAGATGTACAGTATGTAACAGAATCAAAGACCAAGTACATTTTGAAGTGTTTTAAGTAGGATGGCCATAATTTAAAATCGAATATCTCAAAAACTTTTAATCTAGGTCCACGCTTGCATTCTGGTCGCAACTAGTGCCACGTAAAAGCACGGGCAAGCAGGGCTCCATCTCTTAACTTTAAAAAAATTAAACATTCGAAACCAAAATGTTTTTTTTTTGGGGGGGGGGGAGGGGAGGAATTTATAACCCACCACTTCTGAATCAGAAGTGGAGGGCATAGGTTATAAAAAGTAAGTAGGTGGCTAATGTTTAAATGTAACATTTGTGGGTGAGCCTGTGTGGTCCTCATTTTATTTTAGCTCAGGGCACCAATAATTCTTTAGATGGAACTGGGACTCATGACAACATTATTGCTGCTCGGTCGTCTAGGACACTTCAATTTAACTCAGTACATCTGCAATCAGCTTAAAAGCCATGTGGCAGGGGGGATTGCTCCCGATCACAAACGAACTATCAACTGGAAGAGAATTCCATATTCTAATAACATTTGGGGGGGGGGGGGGAAACAAAAATATGCATCAGTTCTAGCCATTAATTCTTTTTTTAAGTCAGCCTCGGCCCAGTTGTTTTGTCAAAGGCTTTTTATATAGAGTCTAAGTTTGAAATTGTTTGGAAAAATTACACGTGGTGATTGTCCTAAACCACAGTCTAGTGATGTTCATAAAGCACTATACTTGGGTAGGGCTGACCACTCTAGGAAAATTAGGAAGATTTTTACTAGGACAGATTCCATATTATTGGTCTTTTTTTCCTAGAGTTATAATTTATAACTTATAAGACAATGGAACGCTCTCTTTCTGAGGAAGTGGTGACTGGGGATAATTTTGTTTTGTGGTATTGACAATTGTCTATTCATTTTGTTTTTTGTATATGTGCTTGACAATGCTTAATGCTGCATGTGGACTTTTATGTCCCTCTGCCATAAGCCTATTTGGCTGCTATAGCAGAGTACTAATTGTAATTGTAATTATTATGATTTATAATGTTTTTTTTATTTAACAATTTTTTTTACAAACATTTTGAAATATAAAATTACTTATACACTCTGTACTGTTTTTTTTTCTGAGAGTAAGATATAATATTGAAGTTCATGAACATCTGTTTGTTACAAGACAAATGCAATATACCATTATTATTATTATTATTATTATAACAAAAAATGCCAATAAGCCTCTATATAGATCTTAATAAATATATTACTGGTATAGGCCAAGGTTTACCTATACATGTATAGTTACATTCAGAAAATTTTCTTTTTAAAGTAATTGTGTAACTCAAAACCTTGACTTTAAACTGAATACAGTTTTGTAATGCTTCCATGAGTTGCAACCTTGAATTACAACAAAGTTTTTCTCTTTTTTTTTTCTTATATATTCAGATGAGAAACGAACCGTTTCAATATAATATATATATATACATACTATATAGATAGGCCAACTCCATCAATAGATGTTTATAAAAAAAAAAAACATATTAAACCTCTATATCTTTAACTTTGTAATATATGTTACTTGTCAATCTGCAGATTGCCTAGGCAAATCTGTAAAAAAAACCAACCACCCTGCTAGTGAATCTCTGCAAAATTCAAATGCCTAAAAATGTATTTTGAATCTTGGCAGATTCACTAGCCAGGGGTTGATTGTTTTGGCAGTTTGCCTAGGTAATATGCAGATTGACTGATTCCGCAGATTGACAGTAACATATATACAGGTGATTTTAGGCAACTGTCTTTCAAAAGACTTTTTTTTGTTGTTTGTTGCAAAGTATAGGGTCTATATCCCTCTTTTAACAGGCAAATCACCACCATTTTAAGATTATTATTTTCGAAGAAATGAAGCATGTCTAAAATGTTGCAAAACTTTGACCTGTTACAAACAGAAATCATTCAATAGGCTGAACCTAATGCTATTGTGTCATCATTTTTATATGTATTTTTTTTTGGGGGGGGGGAGGGGAAGAGGCTAACCAACACCTGTGTGTATTCGAGGCCACACAGCCACGGAAATAAGCAAATTAATCGATATATGGGTTTAGTCAAAAGTATAGATCTATAGGGACTACAAATAAAACACAATAACAACAACAATAACCAACTGTGGCTTATTGAACATATGGCCCTATAGATAAAAATAAACAGCCTACATTAAAAAAAATATTAATGCTCAAAATAATGTTAAAAAAAACTTCGAACTTGAAATTTCAAACCTTCTCGAGAGGTTCCAACATAGAAACCCCCATTTTAATAAAAGAAATTCTAAAAATAACAAATAACAATTGAATTTAGAAGAAGAAAAAACCTCTTTAAAAGTCATGATTCTACTGTTACTACAAAAATTTATTGAGCTAGATCTTGTTAGGCCTTTAAGAGGCTGCTACATTCCAAAATTACTTCGAAAAATCTCCACAAAGAGCGCTCGCATCGTGTTTCTATTGAGCCCATAGACCCCTGATGTTAAAGAAAAAAAACGTTAATTTCTTAAAATACAGTCAATCGCGGCAATATGTTTATTTTTCATATTTAAAGTTGTCCAATATTAAGTTTTCAAAGTGCAATGTGCACCTTAAATATATGCTGATCGAGTGATAGAATGACAAAAAATTGGTGTTTTTCTATTTTTAAAAATATTTCAAAATCGCCAATTTCTAACTCTTATGTTAAACTCCATTGAATACGCGCTCGTAAGCAAAAACATCCATTAAAAGGCTCGTAAAAATACCTAAAAATAATTTTAAAGCCCCACAGTGACGCCAATACATTGGCGCATGTGCTGTTTTTCTTCTGGGTTTTTAAAATTATTTTTACGTATTTTTACCAACATTTTAATGGATGTTTTTTTCTTTTTTGAGCGTACTCAATGGAGTTTAACATAAGAGTTAAAAATTCGCGATATTGAAATATTTTTTTAAAAAATAGAGGCACACTTTCCAATTTTTTGACAATATCACTTGATAAACATATACTTAAAGTGTACATTGCACTTTGAACCATCAAAATTGGACAACTTTAAATATGAATAATAAACATATTGCCGCGACTGACTGTATTTTAAAAATTAACATTTATTTCTTTAACATTGGGTCTATGGGCTCAATAGAAATACGATGCTAGCGCTCTTGCTGAGATTTTTTCGCAGTAATATTTGCGATGTAGCTTCTTAATGAGAATACGAGTCAAGTGCCAAACAAGTCCGTGCCCAACAAGTCAACAAGGGCACAATCCCGAGTATGACTACGAGCACGAGTAATCTGAACTCCACCCTGAGAGAGTCTTAAGTTTGAAACAAGAGTTTATTAATGAGTGTAACACATTGATTTCGATATTAATTATTGAAACTCTTTTTTTACAGACACACTCTGTATAATATTGCCATAAAAAATAAGTAGCCATTCATTTCCCATAAAATCACTAATTCATATCTATATCGGAAAAGAAATATTTTCTTTTGATTTTTCTTCTTTTAATATTAAAAAAAGAAAATGCATTGTTATGATATCCGGCGAAAATGTTTTATAATAATACAAGAACAACAAAGAAGAACTTTTTAAGACTTCTTTTTTGAAAGTGTCAAAAATCAAATTCGATAAGGTTGTATATTATATATATACTGTATATAAAAAAACAACAACTTTAATGTTATCAACTGATGATGATTCCGTTTTCTCTTGGAAATAATAAAAAAAAAGTACTGAATGAAAAGGAAGCAAATTGATGTTTTGATGCATAGCAAAGTGTAGCCTTTAGGTTGTTTGTGTTCGGTTGCAGCAGACAGCGTGGCACCAAAGAAAAGAATTTCATGATCCATAACGCTCTCTCTCTCTCTCTCTCTCTCTCTCTCTCTCTCTCTCTCTCTCTCTCTCTCTCTTTCTTTCTCTTTCTTTCTCTCTCTCTCTCTCTTTCTTTCTCTCTCTTTCTCTCTCTCTCTCTCTCTCTCCCTCTCTTTCTCTCTCTCTCTCTCTTTCTCTCTCTCTCTCTCTCTCACTCTTTCTCTCTCTCTCTTTTTCTCTCTTTCTTTCTCTCTCTCTCTCTTTCTTTCTATCTCTCTATCTCTCTCTCTCTCTCTAACTCTCTCTCAAAATTGTTGACTTCAACATATATCTTATATAAGATGACAAAGCTAAAATAAAATAATTGCTGAAGAAAAAAAAAAAAACAAGTGTGTTGGTGTTGAAGTGAATAAGCAAAAACAGAAAAGAAATAAAGTAGAAAAAATCTTAATAATAATATAGAAAATAAAAGGTGGACCACAATAACAACATAGATTCTATACATTATTTGTGGAGGGCCTAATATAGATGATGGCAACCAAGTTAAGTTATTAGAAAACACCCCCCCCCCCCCAAAAAAAAAAACTGTAAAAGTATAAAGCCCCCTATTACACTAGCAACAACCTCCAATGCAATTCAACTTGCAATGCAACCTGTGATGTGACTTGCAACTAGAACTTTGTAATAAACTTCTATATCACACTATACAACCTATAGTTCCCAATCAAGTTTTCAAAACTTCGTTTATGTCAAAGGGGGCCGACAGTCGGGTGAATCTTGTACGGTATCGGAAGCCATTTTACTTTTAATCCGCGTTTTACTGAGTTTTAAAATTTCAATTCTATTCTGGTTGTCTAGTAAAATTGCAGCACAAAAAGTAAAATGACTTTCCATCCACACGATTCTGCTGTGAATCTTAGTGAAAAATCGTACATGATTTTCTTCAATGTCTGCCCCCCCCCCTTGGTTTGTATTCATATTGTGATCAACAGTTCAACTAACAGGAAGTTCATAAACCGGAAGTTATGAAACCGGGAATTCGTTCAATGTTACATAGGTCATGAATCTTGTGATTAGACCTGTGCGCCGCCGGGCGAAAACGCCGCCGCTCGCCGCTTGTACTTTTTTTTAAAAAAACCCGCCGAATTCATTTGTTTTGGTTCAATTGGTTGGTTTTGTTTCAAAAACTGCCATAGGAATGAAATGATACCATATTCGATATTTATCGATTTCAATTTATATCGATATTTATCACATTCTATATATATCGATATATTTGTTCAATATGTTCAATCTCAGACGCCGGTAGTCGCCGCCACCACTGCTCGTATTTACCCTCGCCCGCCGCTGCTGATCAATATGCTACGGCGCACAGGTCCAGGGGCGGATTTACCAATAGGCAGAGTAGGCAGCTGCCTAGGGCGGCAAATTTTTGGGGGCGGCAAATTGCAAAATTTTTTTTTTGGAAATTCGTTTTGGATACAAAAGAAAAGTATTGTAAAACAATAAACTGCCTAATATAACTTGGTTGGCAAGAGTAATTGATGTAACTAAGAGCCAGAATGACCACTTCCGACAAAACAGTTGACATTACCATTGTTAAAAGTATACAAAAGTAACTTTATTACTTTAAGAAAGTATAGGTCATGTGTTTTCAGTTGCTGCCTAGGGGCGGCAAAATGGTAAATCCGCCACTGCACAGGTCTACTTGTGATCAACTAACAGGAAGTTCCTAACCTGGAAGGCATGAAACCGAGAATTCGTTCAATGTTACAGATGTCATTTCCGGCAAACGGCCTGATTGGTTGTTTGTCAGAAAGTTTACTTGAAAAGTTTCTCAAAGTTGAACATGTGCAACTCAATGAGAATTGAGTTTGCCACTAGTTGAAAGGAAAGTTTTATCAGGTTGCATGTCATATCACATTATAAACAAGGAAGTTGCATGTCACATTGCATATTTTATTGCATTAAAAGTTGCTAGTGTAATAGCGGCTTAAGACAACAAGTAAACCCGTCGTGCACACTGCATGAAACGAAAACTTTAATAGGTTACACCATCTATTGGCAATTGGGTGAATTGTTGACGCCACTAAGATACGTTATTTACACTGTACTGTCTAAAAAAGTGATGACGGTCAGAGGCTTGTGAAATGGCAACCAGGCCCAGATTAGCACTTTTGGGACCACTGTGCCAAGTGGAACCTGTGGGCCCGTAGAAGTAGCTTTGCATATCGGGTACAATAAATGAACAGACAGGGATTCGATTAGGGTATTGCTAGTTTAGTTTGGGATAAATTTTACGAAAAAACATAAAATGATTACAAAATACATAAATATGCAGTGTGTAGAGTTTTTGCCGCCCTGGGCGGCCACTACTTCACAAAAAACATAGCACGATGCACGTCAGTGGCACAACCAGGACTCTGGTCTGGGAGGGGCCAAACAATACTGTCGATATCCAGTGATTGAAATGGTTTATATATATATACATATATATATATATATATATATATATATATATATATATATATATATATATATATATATATATATATATACATATATATATATATATATATATATACATATATATATATATATATATATATATGCCAGGTCTGTGTGGGTATCTATCTGTCTGTCTGAGATAATGCTGTACAAACCTTGAAGTATGTGGGGAATTTATATAAATTTGAATAAATGAATGGCTTTTTTTCTCAAGGTTCCCATCCAAGAACCCCCATGATATTAAATTGGAGAGGGGAAAAGGTTGGAAAGTGTAGAAGGGGAGAGAGAGAGAGAGAAATGTGGAGGGTAAAAAGTGGGAGGGGGTGACTGAAATTGAAATGAAAGTAGTAAAAAAGGAACAAACGACGCACATGTGTACAATTGCCTGTGAATTTTGCTCCCGTCACATGACGGGTTACCCCACTAGTATATATGTATATATATATATATATTAAGCCCCGTCTTTCTGTGTTTCCTATTGTCTGTGATCTAACGCTGTACAAAAACCACGTCGGAATTTATATAAATTTGAATAAATGAACCACTTTTTTTTCTCAAGGTCAACTATATGTTGCACACTTCCCCATCCAAGAACCCCATGATATTAAATTGGAGAGGGGAAAAGGTTGGAAAGTGTAGAAGGGGAGAGAGAGAGACATGTGGAGGGGGAAAAAGGGGGAGGGGGTGACAGAAATTGAAATGAAATGAGTAAAAAAAAAAAAAGAACAAACGACGCGCATGCGCACACAAGAGAAAATGAAAAGCTCATTTTCTCTTTCAAATATAAAAAAGGGGAGGGTATAATAGTAGCAAAATTATACTAGAATTTATCACAGGCAATTGTGCCCAGCATTAGAATTTCTTTTACTCAGCCCTTTTATGAACGTCATCGATTTCTAATTGGTTTGTTACTTGGTCTGATGTCATAAAAGGGCGGAGGAAAAGAAATTCTAATGCTGGGCACAATTGCTTGTGAATTTTGCTCCCGTCATTTATGACGGGTTACCCCACTAGTTTTATATTAATTATGAAATTACTAAATTAACCAGTACCCGCACTTAAGGCTCGCATACACGACACCTAGAGGCGACATTTGTGTCTAGAGCAGTGTCTTTACCATCTACTACATACTGCAATTTTTGAGGCTAGAGCAGTGTCGTACACCTGTGTCTAGAACAAGTGTCAACAAAAAGTGTCGAATCTGTCTACATGTCTCTAGGCTTCAGCTAGAATTGCTAGATTGAAGGTGTTAATCAGTAAATATGGAAGAAGGTACGACCCCCTCCCCTGTTTTTCTCAGTTAGAAACAACAAAAACGTGCAAATAAAACGCGTGTAAAAGTTAGCAATTAGGCATAGACGTCTGAAGTCATTCTAAAAAAAGTATTTACATCTATAACAAGGGTGAATTTTGGTTAGGTTAGGTTAGGCCAAGGTAGGCTTGTTGAGGGGCGCCTCGTTACACAGCCCCTATGTCTGAAAATTATCATTTGATTTAGTTAAAAATGATTTAGGTTAGACCGCATGTATGTTATTATAGCTAAAAGTGCCATAAATATTCATGTAAATTCTATTTTTTTCATGTGTTTATTTCCACGAAAATAAAAACATTTGTATAATCGAACGCAAAAATGATTTCACGACAAAAGAAATACTTAAATCTTCCGAATACATGAAAATTTACTTTAGAAAAATGTAAAAACTACGGAGCCCTGTTGAGGACAGAAGTTATTTTTTTTATCTCGTCCAGTTGAGATAATAAGTCGTCCAGATGAGAAAATAAGTCATCCAGACGATATACTATAAGTCGTCCGGAAGAGATAACTAAGTCTGGTCTGGATGAAAGGATGAATATTGTAGGGTAACTCTAAAACCCGAAACAAAATGCATAAGGAATTAGAGGAACACTATACTTTTTTTTGTATCGGTGATTAGGTGGGTGTTATAGGTTAAATTAAGCTTGCTGCAGGGTTTCTGAGGGGCGCAGCACCCCTATAATGTACAAAAAAATCACATGATTTAATTTAATAAATGATTAACTTATGTCGTTCCGCACCCATGTTAGTACAGTGTTCAGCCAATTCTATATGCATTTTACTTCAGGTTTTAGAGTTACCCCACAATATTCATCCTTTAATCCTGACCCGACTTAGTATCTCTTCTGTACGACTTATTATCTCGTCCGGATATTAAGCGTTTCATACTTTTGACTTCGCATTTACAGCATTCTATGGATTTCTTGGGCATTATATATAATGCCTGCATTTCACACATTGCCGGTAACAGATATATAATTTAACATAGTTTTATTTATATGAGTTGGAAAATGACCACAAAAGTATAATTTTGGAAAAAATATATCAATATTCAAAATACCGGTACCCGTAATTGACGGAAGCGCGCTACCCCTTCTAGTTTCTAAAAAAAAAAGATTTTCAATTTTCTGTTAACTTTGCTAATTAAAAAAACAACAATTTAATAATTAAGGTGTTCATAATAAATGAGCTGTTAATAAACTATCTTAATAGAGCCCCCCCCCCCCCCAATAATATGAATAGCAAGGAGTGGGACCAAGAAGCCCAGGTTGTGGTTCACTACAGCTACCAGGGGAAGAACAGCTACTTGTGTCACTACAGCTGCCAACAAAATTATATAGACCTTTTGTTCGTTACTTTCTCGTCACTACAGCTAACAAAAAATATATCCCTTTCCCCCTAACCTAACCTAATGAAACCTTACCGAACCAAACCAAACCAAACCTAACCAAACCTAACCAAACCAAACTTAACCAAACCTAACCAAACCAAACCTAACCAAACCTAACAGAACCAAACCAAACCTAACCAAACCTAACAGAACCAAACCTAACCGAACCAAACCTAACCGAACCTTACCAAACCGAACCTTACCAAACCGAACCTTACCAAACCGAACCTTACCAAACCGAACCTTACCAAACCGAACCTTACCAAACCGAACCTTACCGAACCGAACCTTACCGAACCGAACCTTACCGAACCGAACCTAACCAAACCTAACCAAACCTAACTTAACCAAACTTAACCAAACCTAACCAAACCTAACCAAACCAAACCTAACCAAACCAAACCTAACCGAACCTAACCGAACCTTACCAAACCGAACCTTACCGAACCGAACCTTACCGAACTGAACCTAACCAAACCTAACCTAACCAAACCTAACCAAACCTAACCAAACCAAACCAAACCAAACCTAACCAAACCTAACCAAACCTAACCAAACCAAACCAAACCTAACCAAACCTAACCAAACCTAACCAAACCAAACCTAACCAAACCTAACCAAACCTAACCAAACCTAACCAAACCAAACCTAACCAAACCTAACCAAACCTAACCAAACCTAACCAAACCTAACCAAACCTAACCAAACCTAACCGAACCTAATCTAATCAAACCGAACCTTACCTAACCAAATCTTATCTAACCAAACCGAACCTTACCTAACCAAATCATATCTAACCAAACCTAACTGAACGTTACTGAACCTTAACGAACCTAACCGAACCTAACCAAACCAAACCTAACCGAACCTTACCGAATGAAACATAACCTAACCTAATGAAACCTAACCGAACCGAACCTAAAAAGGAATATATTTTTGGTAGTTGCAGTGACCCTTTGTAACTGTAATGACTATTAATGAGCCTGGTAGCTGTAGTGAGCCAGTCCCGAAACCCATTTGAAATGAAATCTGACACATCTGAATTTTTTTACCTTCACACATGAAACTTTTAATTTTTATTCCACGCATATAAAATTTAATATTCATTTTAACTGGTTGATCTATATGCTAATATGTAGAGAGTGAGAGAGAGAGAGAGACCTGTAATAAGCAATTTTGCCCTTTAAGAAGATAACCAATTATTATTTTTTCGACTATTCTTTATTATATATATATATATATATATATATATATATATATATATATATATATATATATATATATATATATATATATATATATAAACCTATATAGCACTGTTTTTTTTGGACTCTTCTTTTTAAGAAAAATAAGTTTTTGATTTATTTTTTTTAACCGTAAAGAATTGTTGTTCTCTTGTTGCTTTTTACAAGAAGAAAAAACAAAAAAAGCCTTTTATGTTGCCGCAATTTTTCTTATCCTGATGCAGCATCACAGATGACCAGCACGAAATCGATAACAAGTGAAATATGAACTGCCCACCTGGGATATAAGAAGCTTATATATATACTGTATACGTGTATATGTAGGGCTGTATATAAAAAAAGGGAGGGTAATAATGTGTCAGGGCTCAAAAGGGCATAACCGCTATCGTAAATATTATGTTTTTTCCTAAGCGAGAGAGAAAAAAAGGGGAGAGAGTAGGAAAAAGATAGACCAAGTAAAAGAACTCATTAACGCCTATGTTAAAAATATAAAAAAAAAATATATATATATATATATATGTATTTAAATTTTATCCTAAGGGGTTGTTATACTTAGGGGCTTATGTTGATCTACAATTGTATTAGGAATTTAGGTCTCTATTTATACCGGGTGCCCCCTCCCTCCCTAAAAAAAATTCCCTTTGTGAGCTTATATCACGCAAACATATTGCTTAGAAGTTAGGAAATTCAAATTTGATATAAAAAAAATGTCAATCAACTTTTGAAATTTATTTTATTAAAATAATTTTTTTGACAGATTTTTTGTACAACATAAACTTAAGCCCCTATCAGGCTATCGCACTAGCAACCTCCAATACAATTCAACTTGCAATGTGACTTGCAACTAGAACTTTGTAATAAACTTCTATATCACACTATGCAACCTAGTTGTGCAATCAAAGTTTTCAAAACTTCCGTTTATGTCAAGGGGGCCGACATGCGGGTGAATCGTACTGTATCGGAAGCCATTTTACTTTTAATCCGCGTTTGACTGAATTTTAATATTTCAATTTTATTCTGGAGGTCTATTAAAATTGCAGGTAAAAAGTAAAATGACTTTCCATCCACATGATCTGCTGTGAATCTTAGTGAAAAGTCGTACATGATTTTCTTCAATGTCTGCCCCCTTGGTTTGTATCCATATTGTGATCAACAGTTCAACTAACAGGAAGTTCATAAACCGGAAGTTATGAAACCGGGAATTCGTTCAATGTTACATAGGTCATGAATCTTGGCAAACGGCCTGATTGGTTGTTTGTCAGAAAGTTTACTTGAAAAGTCTCTCAAAGTTGAACCTGTTCAACTCGGTGAGACCGAGTCTCACACTACTTGAAAGAAAAATTTTATCAGGTTGCATGTCATATCACACTATAAACATTGAAGTTGCATGTCACATTGAACGTTTTATTGCATCAAAAGTTGATAGTGTGATAGGGGCTTTAAGTTGAAGGGCACATGAAACTAATTTTAGCTGTTAGATGGCTAAACTATGGGCGGCGCGGACTGACCAATTGAGTTTTATTCCCAATGGGCTGCTAGATACAGGCAATTAGAAATCGGGACAAACAGATGTTGGCTCCGCCCTTTTTATGACGACTGGCAACTTCTAATTGGTTTGTTGTTTGGTTCCATGTTGAAAAGGGCCGAGCATGTGACATCAACATCATACTACATAACCAACCAATTAGAAGTTGCCGGTCGTCATAAAAAGGGGCGGAGCCAACGTCTGTTGTTTGTCCCAATTTCTAATTGCCTGTATGCTAGGTACACGTCCTCCATCTTGTTGTATTGAGCAGACGACAACGAGACATGAGTATTACTATATAAGGTGTTACTAAACTTGCAAGAAATAATCTCACAATCGTTCAATAGAAATACAGTAAAGCACAAAATGCAATAGAAAGTAATTGTTCTTTAAGTACTCGCTTTTTATAAATTTTGAAAAGGTCCTTCTATTTTTAAACAAGGTTCAAAATCGTTCGTTTTTTAAAACTCCATGTTAAATCCCATTGGACTAAGAAAACCGTCCAAAAAGGTTCGAAGAACTCTCGTTAAAAACGACTTAGAACAATAACAAAAAAAAAAAATTAGCACGTGCCATTAATCTATTGGCTTCATGATGTTTTCCTTTTTATAAGCTTAGCACTTGAAATTATTTTTCTATTAATTATTATGTGACATTAAACCTGGAGAAAAAATGTTAAAAAATGTTAGAGGTTTCAATTGTAGATGGTTTATTACAATTTTAGATTTGACTCAGATTACAAAATATATTTCACATTTTAAAGATGTCACCCACCACCATTTGCACATTATAACATGGAGTTAAGAAGAGATAAATTTAGTGAGAATTGATTGCTGTAAAACACCTATATTTATACCACCACCAAAACAGGTTAAATTGGAAAGTTCAGTGACCATAAGCCACTGGTCACTTTCTAGAAAAAGTTGGAACAATAGGACCATTGTCTTATAGATGAAATGGTGTCACCTTTGAGTGACCACTGTCAAGAGAAACTTAATTTGGGCGCATTTTGTCTAACAATCCCCCTTTGCGAACAAAAGTTTCTCTTTTAATTTTTTATTAGATAAGTCCTAGTCTTTCACTACAGTTTCGAATTTTGTCATTACTCAAACACTTGGTTAACATGTCAGCCTCCATGTTTTCTGAACATACAAATTGGAGCTTAATATTTCCCTTTTTAAGTTCATCTCTTATAAAATAATATTTACGGTTAATATGCTTAGTTCTTGAGTGTTGACCAATACTATTAATCCAATCAATTGCAGACTTGCTGTCTGTATTAACTAGAACTGGTAAATTTACAAACTTTCTCATATCTAGTTCTGCCAGAAAACTTGTAACCCATTTAATTTCTCTTACTCCTTCACAAATAGCAATTAGCTCTGCCTCACATGTGGACAATGCCACCAATCTTTGTTTTTGAGTCTTCCAGCTAACCAATGCATTCCCCAATTTAACTGTGTAGCCAGAAAAAGATTTTGCATCTTTTGTACTACACCAACTAGCATCAGTGCTAGCCTCTACCTGACTTTTAGTTTTATCATAATTAAGTTTATATTCCTTTGTCCCTTGTAGGTATCTATATATCCTTTTCACTGCAGTTAAATGGATCTGTTTGGGGTTCTGATTATATTGAGATAGTTGACTAACATTAAAGGTAATGTCTGGTCTTGTCCCTACTGACAGATACATTAGGGACCCCATCATTTCTTGATATTCCTTTTGATCTACTGCAGGAGAATCCTGGCTTTCATCTAAATTTTGGTTTGGGTCTCCAGGTGTTTTCACTGGATTACACTCTGCTAGCCCAAATCTTTTTAAAATTTTCTCAACATATTTTCTTTGAGATAACTCAAACCCATTCTGTGTTTCACGAATTTCCATCCCAAGAAAAGTATTGGATCCATTTGTTTCAGTTATTTCAAACTGATCTTTCACACCCTCCATTATTTCAGTAATAATACTATCACTACTTCCAGCTACCAATAGGTCATCTACATATACTCCCATAAAAAATATTTCACCTTCCCTCTTATATTTGTATACACAGGGATCACTTTCCAGTCTTTCTAACTTAAGACTTGTTAGAATTTCATTTAATTTTTCATTCCAACATCTACCTGATTGTGGAAGTCCATATAAGCTTTTCTGTAGCTCACAAACCTTTCCCTCGTTCTCTTTTTTGATACTGCCCTCTGGTGGCTCCATATATAATTTTTCCTTTAGTTCCCCATAAAGATAGGCTGTTTTCACATCATACTGCCTAACTTTCAACCGTAACTGAGATGCCAATGCAACCAGAATGCGAAGAGACTCTAGTTTCATCACTGGTGCAAACGATGTCTCGTAGTCGATTCCTGGTCTTTGGCTACATCCTACTGCTACTAATCTTGCCTTTCTCTTGTGGATTGTGCCATCTGGGTTCTCTTTTATATCATAAACCCACTTGCTCCTAATGACCTTCATGTCTTTAGTTCTAGGAACTAATCTCCGCACTTCATGTGATGAGAGTGATTGGAGTTCTTCACCCATCGCATCTTTCCAATCTTCAGCATATGGTGAATGCAATGCCTCTTCATAATTTCCTGGGATTATTTTTTCCCCTTCTACCGATACATTTGCCTGATGGTTTACCTTTAATCGATCTGATCGTCTGGCACCCTGGGCTGCTAGTCGTTCCTCCCGTTCTAACATTTCTATTTGATGCCTAGCTCTTACCAGTTCATTTGTAACTCCCTGTTTTCTCCCAGGCCTCTGAGCTTGGCCCTCTTCTTCTACAGCTTGATTATGATTTGGCTCGTTAAGTTGATTATTTATTTCTGGTGGCCCAGGTTCATCTTCAAATTCTCCCTCATTATGGATTTCATAATTTAACTTGCTAGTTTCTAACTCCCCTAGAATTTCTTTTCCTAATAAGGTAGCTCCCATCTTGTGCTCATCAAATTTCACCGATCTTGTCTCATGAACTCGGTCCTCATCTGGGTTGTACACCCTGTATGCAATTCGTTTTTGGGAATACCCAACAAAAATTCCCCTATTTGCCTTTGGCTCTAGCTTGTTCCTCTTTTCCTTTGGGACATAGTAATAGGCTATACTTCCAAAGACACGTAAGTGAGCAACTGTAGGAACCTTCCCATTCCACCTTTCAAGTGGAGTCTTGTTACTATCCTTTGTTGGGGTACAGTTTTTAAGATATGCAGCTGTGGAAATAGCTTCAGCCCAGAACTCAAGTGGGAGTTCTGCATCAATCAACATGGCTCTAGCTTTGTCCAACAATATTCTGTTGGCCCTTTCTGCCACCCCATTGCTCTGGGGTGAGTATGGCACAGTTCTTTGATGTTGGATGCCCTCATTAATAAAAAAGTTTTCAAAATTTTTATTTACAAACTCCAATCCATTATCTGACCTAACACTTTTAATTTTCATACCCAATGCATTCTCATGCAATCTTTTGAACTCCACAAATTGTTCAAAAGCCTCACTTTTTAATTTAAGAAAATATACAAAGATTCTGCGACTATAACTGTCCACAAGAACAAATATATACTTTGCCCCACCTAGAGATTCTTTGGGCATGGGTCCACAAAGATCAATATGTATTAATTCTAAGGGTCTACTGGCCAATCCCAAATTGCTACCCTTAAAAGGTGTTTGAACCATTTTTCCCCTAATACAAGGTTCACATGTTCCAAGTTTTTCATGCTTAAAAGATAAACCTTTTACCATCTTGCTTTGCTCCAGTTTGTCCAGATAATCCTCTCCAAGGTGTCCAAGTCTCTTGTGCCAAAGCTGTTTATCATGGTTCCTTTGGTATCCTAGATTTTTATTTACAGGTACACAATTTCCCAAATTTGCTGTCATGCATTCTTTTGTTAAATGTGAATTATTACATTGTACTTTGGTAGCTAATACAAACATTCTGTTTTTCTCTTTAGCTTCACCAATGAGTTCGCCATTTTGATTAATGATTTTTGCCCCCTTTTGATCAAAAATGATTTGGTTTCCTTTACTTATTAGACTTCTAACCGACAATAAATTTGTTCTTAACTTAGGTACATAAAGAACATCTTTTATACAAATGTTCTTTTCTTGTCCATCAAGAAGTTTGGTGGTGACTTTCACATTACCCCTTGCTTCAGCCATGATGGATCGACCCTCCTCAGCCAGGTTAACTTCATTCTCTAGGGGTTGAACTTCCTCCATCCAGTCCACCTTTGGTGACATGTGTACAGTGCATCCAGAATCCAAAGTCCAGAAGTCTGTCTTGTAGTTGCCTTCAACCTGATTGCATTTTTCATCTATCTGCTCTGCTGTGTTCCAGGCATGTTCTGTGTTTGTCCTTGCTTCATTTGCTGCTTGTCTTCCCTGTCCGGTACCTCGAAATGTTGGTCCTCCTCGTCCTCGTCCTCTTTCAATTCTAGATCTATTCTCAGAATGTTCATTATTGTGTCTCTGCCAGCAATCTTTTGCTAAATGGCCCAGCTTTCCACACACAAAGCATTTACTCCCTGTGTTTTGTCTTCTTTGTCCTCCTCTTCCTGTTTTAGCTCTGAATGCCTTTTCTGTATTTTGGTGACCCATCTGATTTGTCACTCTTGAATTCAGTCTAAGCTCCTCCTCTTTTAGGGCTTGTTGAATGTGTTCAATAGTAGCATCTCTTTGGGGCCTTAAAACTGATGCTACTCCCTCCATTCTATGATGTAGGCCTCTTACAATATGATACACTAGCTCACGAGTTGGTATAACCTGGCCTAGGGCAGCACTCCGTGTTGCAATACTCCTAGCCCGGGTTAGGTAACAATCAACAGTCTCATTGTTCCCCATCAGAATATTTTTTAATTCTAAAGCTGTATCAATTCTCCGATCTTCCACATTCCCAGTATGGTTAAGTTTTAATTGTTCCCACACAGTCTTTGCTCTTCTTTCCCCAATAAAAAGGCCTGCTTGTTCTGCAGATAGTGTACATACGATTATGCCGAATGCTTCATCATTTTTCTCCTCCCATGCTGCTCTGATGATGGCTTCTGATGATCCTGGTTCTCCATTGTTTGTTGGCTCTGAGTCCTCAATGACTGGCTTGTACAATTTTCTTGTTCTCAAGATGGTACTTATTTTCAGCTCCCAAATTGGATAGTTGTCCCCTGTGAGGAGGTCAACCCTGTTGAGTGATATTGTGTTTGATGACGCCATTTTGTTGAAAAAGTTCCAGGTTGTTAGTCCCAAAAAATTTCAATGTTCTTCAATTTCTTTGTGAAGAGAAATTGTTCCTTTGTTGCACTCACTTTTCACCAATAATCACTTTTTCTAATTGTAACCACACTCTGCTACCATTTGTTAGAGGTTTCAATTGTAGATGGTTTATTACAATTTTAGATTTGACTCAGATTACAAAATATATTTCACATTTTAAAGATGTCACCCACCACCATTTGCACATTATAACATGGAGTTAAGAAGAGATAAATTTAGTGAGAATTGATTGCTGTAAAACACCTATATTTATACCACCACCAAAACAGGTTAAATTGGAAAGTTCAGTGACCATAAGCCACTGGTCACTTTCTAGAAAAAGTTGGAACAATAGGACCATTGTCTTATAGATGAAATGGTGTCACCTTTGAGTGACCACTGTCAAGAGAAACTTAATTTGGGCGCATTTTGTCTAACAAAAAAAAAAAACATTTTTAAATCAAAACCGGTAAACCGGTTTAATCAGTTCCACTAATTGGCAAACTGGTTCTATTGGTTCTGAACCGTTGACATCTCTAGATGAAGGTAAAGTTGCATTCAACTTTATGAAGGCAGCCTTTGATGCTTGAAAACTAGTGCAATATACTTGGATTTCTGACATTCATTTTTCTTCAATGTAACAAAAGGCATTCCAACTTAAATTTGTCAAAGTTTCAGGCATTTCTTCTTTGCTAAAGTAAAAAAAAAAATCATCTTTTCAAAGTGACAATTATTATTATATATATAGTTTTCCTTGTTTTGTAATTTTGTAAATTTCCATAACATAATGCTCAAAGCATACTAACATTTTACTATTATATACTAATACAAAGACTCAAGGATAGCTGATTAATCCATGTGGTAAGGTCTTTGACTATGAATCTTGTGGTAGGTAGTTCAAATGCTGCTTGTATTGAATAACTATTCATTTAAAAACTAGCTGTGGAGCTCCTCCTAGGACGGTTTATCTTTTATTTAAAATTGAGAAGAAGCAGTACAAATGATTTTTTTTAAAAATTTTAAATTAAAGATAAACCGTCCTGGGACGGGCTGTTAAATTTTAAATTAAAGATAAACCGTCCTGGGACGGGCTGTTAAATTTTAAATTAAAGATAAACCGTCCTGGGACGGGCTGTTAAATTTTAAATTAAAGATAAACCGTCCTGGGACGGGCTGTTAAATTTTAAATTAAAGATAAACCGTCCTGGGACGGGCTGTTAAATTTTAAATTAAAGATAAACTGTCCTAGGACCCACTCTGCTACTGGGTTTTTAAATAGTATTTTGTAGTAATTAAAATACTATAAATAGACAGTAATTTCAAAATACAAATACATTATTTAATGGATGTATTTCAAATACAAATGAAGTATTTAAAATATATTTTAAATTATAAATATATGTATTTAAAATACTCCCCAACACTATTCTGTTTTGTATTACAGGTGGCTATGGCCTTCTACTGTATAACCAGAAGGCTATATGGGAAAAGTGAGTTATGATGTGCTTTTTTTCGAAGACACCAGCGCCATCTATATACTTTGAGTGTCATTAGAGCAAACTAATATGACATGAGCATTAGCCCCTTCAGTTATGTTTTGAAGCACATCGCTAATAAGGAAAAAAATTCTAATGAGGGTGAACTAAAATGACGCTTTTTACGAACAGGCTTTATGATATGTGTGTTCCACATTGGAATTCTCAATGCGTGAATAAATCGGCCTCGACAACTGTGACGTCATTTGGAAATTAGAGTTACTATTGAATAGAGTGGGAGGTGTAAATACTAAGATGGCTGCGTGCAGTGTGTGTTTATTTCATAGATCTATACAGCTCACAGAACTAGAAAATTGTGTTCCTAGCTGTCTTCTGTTCTAGTTTGTTGTCATTTTCTTATTTAGAAAATTGACGCATTTGGCTTATAGTTAAAATGGTAAGTTACTGAGGAAATTTTTTTGATTAGGGCGTCGCTTAACCTCTCCATCGGCTTAGTTTGGAAGCTACTGATTTCCAGTGAAAATACCCAACAGCTGATTTTTGGAACTCTTTGTTTATTCTATGTTTCACGAGCAAGACCGCAAAGAGTCGCTAGCATCGTTTTTCTATGGAGCCCATAGACGTTACGTTCAAGAAAAAATGTTCATTTTTAAAATACACAGTCAGTTGCGGCAATATGTTTATTTTTTCTTATTTAAAGTTGTCCAATGTTAAGTTTTCAAAGTGCAATGTGCACTGTAAATATATGCTGATCGAGTGATAGAATAACAAAAAAATTGGTAAGTGCGGTTCTATTTTTAAAAACTATTTCAAAATCACAAATTTCTAACTCTTATATTAAACTCCATTGAGTACGCTCAAATAAGAAATAAAAACATCCATAAAAATTGTAAAAATATCTAAAAAAAAACGTTTTTTTACCGCGCGTACTCAATGGAGTTTAACATGAGTTAGAAATTCGTGAATTTGAAATAGTTTTTAAAATATAGAACCGCACTTAACAATTTTTTTGTTATTCTATCACTCAATCAGCATTGTATTTTGAAAAATTAAAATTGGACATCATTAAATATGAACAATAGATATATTGCCGCAACTGACTGTGTATTTTAAAATTTAACATTTTTTTTTTAACATTGGGTCTATGGGTTCAATAGAAAAACGATGCTAGTGCTCTTTTGCGGAGATTTATCAAAATAATTTTGCGATGTAGCCTCTTAAATGATTGAACTATCCTTCTAATCTAGTCTTTAAAAGAGTCGGTAAAAAAGACGGAAATTCCGTACCCTACGGAATTATCATATAAGTCAGGTTATGGAATTCCGTAGGTGATTTATATGAAAGTTCTGTGGGGTATGTTATTTCCGTTTTTTTATAGCGGGAGGACCCTCTTTAAAAACGTATCTTTGTTTTCGTTTGCTTGGTTGTTTTTATTTCACTTTTCTTTTTTTCCCCAAACTGCACGTTCTTTTATTTATCGATTTATCCATCAGTGTTACATCACATACGGTGAATGATAATATGAATCATCATAATAAGTATTATTTTTAAATCATTTGATCAAGGTATACTGAGAATAGGGTGACGAAAAAGAGAAGAAAATGTCTCAAGAAATGGAACAACATCAAGAGGAAGAAAGAGAATCTGACTTGATCAGTTCCGCTTTCAATGCTTCAGATGTGTTTTCAGATGCGTTAGCAATGCAAGTGAACCAGCAGGACATCGAAAGTATGATTGACGCACAGAAACACATGTATGGGTTAAAAGTCGAATTTTTTGTAACAGATTTTGTGCTCGATCGAGTTTTAGAAAAATTGTGCAATTTAAGGTAGCTGAATAGATATTATAGATTTTTTTTTTTGTCCTTCCGGTTGGCGCCGGTGCAGTGACTATTGTGTTCTGGTGAAAGGATCAGTCCGGGAGCCATCCTCGCACGGTTTTTTTTTTTGGTAGAGCGGTGTGGAGCTTTGTCATTCCGCTGTACTAACGTACAGAGAGTTGACCCAATTCCGCACAACTTTCAACGTTGATAAGGACGTAAATGTCCTTATTTAGTCTGCACCTCGCCGGGGACTGGACCCTTTTCTCCGAGTCGCGCTCAACTGGTCCCAAAAGTCCCAAAAAAGCTTGGAAAAGCACAACGATTCAAGAATTTTTAAAATTCGAAAAAAATGGGTCAAAAGCCAAGTGTTCGTTTTTTTCAAAAAACAGCCAAAAGTAAAAAAAAATATATTTAAATGCTTTAAAAGCTCTAAAATGCCTCAGGAGCACCCAGCTGGCCCCAGAAGTTCCAAAGAGCTTGGAAAAGCTCAAGGATTCAAGAATTTTTATAATTCGCAAAAAAATGGGTCAAGAGCCAAGACTATAGTTTTTGGCTTTTTTTCAAAAAACGGCCAAAAGTTGAAAAATATCAAAACGCTCTAAAATGCCTCAGGAGCACTCAGCTGGCCGCAGAAGACCCCCTTTTATGAGAGTTTGCACAATGGCGCCTTATACCCATACAGCGGCACTGATCATATGTTGTGGCCCACGGATATAATTTAAAATTCGCTATCCGGCCCACACTCTTAATGAAATTGCATATGCCTGGTTTAAACTTTTTTTTTTCATTCGTAACTCTAAACATGATCCTTTCATAAAATAATGCTAGTACCTGTCTGGTGATATTTGCGATTACGAATATGCAAATATTGCGAGAGTAGGCCTACAATGGCAGTGGTGCATTGGGCTGGCGCCACCCTCAAGTTTTTCTCATTAACATTTTACATACATTTTTTGTTGTTGTAACCAACCATAATCCGAGTGGTTGAATTGCCACAAAAAAAATTGCTAGTTTAACACGGAAACCTCGGATAACCAAGTGATTACTGTATTGTAACAATGTAGAGCCCTTGTTACGGGACTCAAGTCTGGATCGTCTTAGTTTGGGGCAGAAACCGCCGTACGCCAAGAGTATGTGTGATTCAGGCTTGATTCCTATCGGTGCCGGGGTCGTTCCCGTTGGTATTTCGTTTGGATGCTGTTGACTAGAAGAGAATAAATGAAGACAGGCGAAACGAATGCAGATTGTCGATTACACTTGCATTAATGCTCACAACCATAAAACACATTAAAGTAGAGAAGAGTTACAAACTGTGGCGTTGCTTAGCCACCGGACCCTTGAATGAGTTATTTCATGTTTCGATATTAAAGAATGGACCCAGAATCTATCGAGACACAGACCTTTATACCTAGTGCCAGCGTACACCTATACAGGTGCACCCATGCCCAAGGGACCGTTCTTCGACGGGTATCCATCTGCCGATACCGAAACCGGGATGTGATTTGATGCTTTGGGGGCCTTACAAGGGTGAAAGAAGGGGCAGAAATGCGGCATTCCGGGTACAAGGGACCCCAAGGCTATGGTAATGAGCTAATGACAATAAGACGAAATACATTGTGTTACAGTATTTATTATTATTAATACACTCCACAAAAGACAGAATTACCCCGTAACACCAAAGAGTACCTTGTTTATAGAAAACAGTTCTTTTCGACAAGAAAAAAATTAAAAAATAAGTAAATAATAAATGAAATTTCTGATTGTTTTTAGGATGTCAAGGTTTGAGAAAACCAACGAAATGTTGATCAACTGTAACGCGCTGTCAGCGGTTCGCTTCCACACAGCTAATCACGAATTCAAGCGTCACACAAATTTATTGCTCGATATGAAAAAGGATCTGGACACCATTTTTAAACGGATAAGGTAAATTGTTTGATTCGGATAAAAAAAATCTTCTTTTCTTGTATATCGTCGTATATGGTACATGTAACCATTTTTTTAATTTTTGCTAGAAACATGAAAACAAAGTTATCCATTCAGTATCCGCAAGCTTTTCGAGGTAGTAACATTATTGTATGGCGAAGTTGTGTCGGATGATGAAACGAATGTAGTTGCGATCTTAACGCGCCATTTTATTTTCAGCTTGCAACGAAAACGCTTTCGAAGTTCTCGATGAAGAAATTCTACGTGAAAGTGAAGTTGAACTGTTGAATAGTAATAATGTCGCAGCTAATATCGAGGTTGTCGTGGTAGAACCACCTAAGGAGGTGATTGCCGCCGACATACAGAAGGCGAATGTGGCATCGAACTATAGTAGCTCTTGCAGCCAAAGCACATCGTCGGCCAGTCCAGTTAATTCATTTTCGACTTCTGATTCAGGATAATAAGTTTTGTTTTCATAAATGTCGTAAATGATAACGTTGTGTAATATTTTCTTGCTTTTTCTTTTCTTCTTCTCTTGATGTATAATAATAACCGGGGCCCTGTTTCATAAAAGTCAAAGTTCACAAATTTACAACGTGAACTCGTGCTTTGATTCAGTTTCACAAAGTTACTACTGTAAAGGCTCATTCCCATATGTTGATTACTGCTTTTTTACAGCTACTTTGCTGCAGTATAACCTCATTACTGATGCCTTTTAAGAGAAAAAGTAAAGCATCCTATTTACGGTCGAAAAAGCGTCGACCGATCCTGGTCGGTTAGGACCCGGCAGAGAGCGTCGGCAACCCGGGGCCCACTTTTGGTCACCGTGGTCAAAACTGACCGATTGTGGTCAAAAGTGACTACGGGAGCCATACGTTGAGAACGGTAAAAAAAGTTACGCCCCGGGGGCGTAAACCCCTGACAATTTTGTGACTTTTGTAGTCCGTGCTTGTTGGTCATTTCAGTAGAGAAGTAATAAATGAGCCAATCAAAACACAAGCATTTTGAAATCGGGACGAACACAAGTTGGCTCCGCCCTTTTTATGACGACCGGCAACTTCTAATTGGTTTGTTGTGTGGTTCGACGTTGAAAAGGGCGGAGCATGTGACGTCAGACTACATAACCAACCAATTAGAAGTTGCGGGTCGTCATAAAAAGGGCGGAGCCAACTTGTGTTTGTCCCCATTTCTAAATGCTTGCATCAAAACAAACTCGCATTTTCACGTTTTTGTTCTCGAGTTTTCCAGTTTACCCAAGAAACAACATGGCGTCTATCGTGGAAACTAAAATTATGTAATATGCCTTATGATTGGCTGATAGAAGAAAATTTTTCATTGGCTAGCTGTAATGTAATGTAGATGTGATAATGTGAACTGCAGCGACGTAACCATAGTTCAGTAATTTTACAGTAACGAAGGAGTAGCAGTAGCAAACGTTGTAATAGGAATGAGCCTTATTTTACATATTACAAATAAAAAATGATGACCCCCCCATTTTACAACTGTTTCGTTTCAGTGTGTGTGTGTGGGGGGAGAGGGGAGGTTGGTATCACATGGAATAAATGTTTATTTTCACAATGCATTTCTCTACTGCTATTGGACTAAATGGTTCCTCTGATACAGGCCTGCTGTGGACTGCTTGCAGAGTAATTATTCAAATTCAAATCATGACAAGAATGTCCGCCGTCCGGGCAAATGTGCTAGATTAACAGCGGTACATAGTTTTATATGTATCTTGTCTGCGAGACGGCACAGTAAATATTTTCGGGACACGGTGCCGTATGTAGCACCAGATTCCTACTGTTGAGATGGCAGTCGGGACATGTGCTGTCAGGTATCAACCTCTCTGTATGTCCATGAGCTGGCAAACAACGTTCTCAACAGTTGGGCTTTGACGATATAAAAAATAATGTAATGCAATAATATTACATCTTCCTGTATCCATTCTTGAAAAGTTGTAGGTGTGCACGCAAGCACTAGACTAGACTGCCATCCTAGTGGACAACGTGACTTGTTTTCTCTGCCGGCCTGACGGATTTACCGTTCCTGCGAAAATTCTCGTCGTGGACAAGCGACCGAAATGTACAAATTCTAGGTATCTTACGGCAATGCTTGATTTTCATTTACACCTCAAGTTGGACCGAAATCGGATGAAATCATGTAATTTCCCCCAAAACTAAAAATGACGTAAATTGACGTAAAAACATTATTCTTACAAATAGCAATTTGGAAGTAATCTTATGTAATTCAAGTTTCTAAAACACTTGTCTAGTTTCTCTTAAGAGGCTGCATCGCAAAATTACTTCGAAGAATCTCTGCAAAGATTGCTAGCATCGTTTTTCTATTGAGCCCATAGACCCAATGTTAAAGAAAAACTGTTAATTTTTAAATTACAGTCAGTCGCGGCAATATGTTTATATTTCATATTTAAAGTTGTCAAATTTTGATGGTTCAAAGTGTAATGCGAACTTTAAATATATGTTTATCTAGTGATATAATGACAAAAAATTGGAAAGTGTGCTTCTATTTTTAAAAAGTATTTCAAAATCGCGAGTTTCTAACTCTTATGCAAAACTTGTAAGCAAAAAGAAAACACCCATTAAAATGCTCCTAAAATACCTTAAAATAATTTTGAAATACCACAATTGAACCACAGTGAAGCCAACACATTGGCGCTCGATTGAGTACGCGCTCGTAAAAATTTTTATTAGATATTTTTACGAGCATTTCAATGGGTGTTTTTTTTTTTTCTTATTTGGTCAACGGAGTTTAACATAAGAGTTAGAAATTCGCGATTTTGAAATAGTTTTTAAAAATAGAACCGCGCTTACCAATTTTTTGTCATTCTATCACTGGATCAGCATATATTTAAGGTGCACATTGCACTTTGAAAACTTAATATTGGACAACTGTAAATATGAAAAATAAACATATTGCCGCCGCGACTGTGTATTTTAAAAATTAACATTTTTTCTTTAACATTGGGTCTATGGGCTCAATAGAAAGACAAGGCTAGCGCTCTTTGCGGAGATTTTTCGAAGTAATTTTGCGATGTGTAGCCTCTTAAAAAATTGTTTTCAAAATACAGAATAATTCGACAACTAAACAAATTTTTCAATTTGTATATCTGAGCTCTGATTAGCCAAAATTCAGTTATCTTTAAATTTACTGATTATTACACAAGTCTTCGTAAAAACTCGGTGTTTCTAGTATGGTACGATTTTTCTCGTAACTTACGTGGCCCATATCTATGATGCAAACATTGTAACTTCTTGGAAAAATCGCATTCTGGGTTTACCCTTAATGTTGTAAACATTCAAATTTTATTGTGTTTTTTAAATCGGTCTAAGTGGTGATAAGCTCTGATATAAGAAACTACTTGTATCTAGGTAGGTTATCATCAATAAATATTGTGAAGCAAACTTAACAATCTCATATTATCTTTACCTTTCATCGGTATTTAAGTTAGAAGACTAGATAGTGTAAAGTTATATATTAATTCTTCGACATTGGATTCAGTTGTTTTTCGTATTGGTGAGTAGTTTTTTTTTGTGTGCATATTGTTATGGGTTTTTAAAATTTTGCTTGTTGGTAGTTTACCAGGGACTGATCTACATTAGGGCTAATGGGGCTTAAGCCCAGGGCCTCCACTATTTAGGGTGCCTCCAAGACACAATGCTAGAGGTGGGACGAATCCTAAATTTTCTCGAATCCGAATCCTAAGAGGTTCTCGAATCTTTCATATAAGAATCCTATATTATTCCTTAAGAAGATAAAAAATAAATGAAATAATATTAAATATTAAATTATTAATAATAAAAAAACCAGTGTGGCGTCACTCAGGGTCTCCACAATTTGATATTGGTGATCCTGGTACCACCGAAATTGCAACAATTGCCGTTTTTTGGAAAAAAAAAACGCTTCTATTAGACGTCAATGGAGTTAAAACTAATCTTACCAAAAATTTAATATTTTTTTAAGGTTACGATAGGAAAGACGAAAAAAGCGCAAAGATTTGAGTTTTCGAATCGCGAACATTCAAGGATTTGAATGACCCATCCCTACACAATTAAAAGTATCATGTCGTTGTTAAAAAAAAGAGAAATTAGCCTGAAAATAATAATTGCAATATGTTAAAAAATTAAAAAGCTTCCTTTCTATTTAGACTCAACAGTACGCAAACATGCTGACAAGTAGAATGGAGATAGTCTTGCACGATTAGATTAATTATACCCACGTTGTTGTGAACAATTTAATAGTTCAGGCGTTACATACACACTATAGTCACATGACTAACTCCATTCCACATTTCAGCATGTTTGTGGGCTCCTAAGTCTATATGAAAACGTAGCTTATTTTCTAAAACTTGTTCGTGGCGAGTGGTAAGAAGGATGTTAATATGAGCCTTTAGTACGAATACGGGTGTAGATGCTAGTTATATTTTAATATGTCAGCTGGGTGCTTGTCAGCTGTTTCTGCCAAAATATATCCTTATCAGCAGTTTTTATCTTAATACTTTAGAAATAAAAACTTTGAACATCATGAAGATTTTTGCAACAGTGGCATTATTCCTTTTAACAACCGCAATAACTACCCATGCTGCATGTAAGTAATGATTAACTCATTAAACATCATCATCATCTTAAAAAGCATAACTTGCTGGAGTTTAAATTATGTTTTTTTTTTTTAATTTAGATTTTATAATTTTTTTTTTAATTGATTTCTAAATTTATATGGCTTTATAAAAAAAGATATTTATTTTATTGTCAACAATTTTGCACGGTTTCCGTTTTGTTTGCTTCAGTTGCAAAGTTGAACCAGAAGAATTGAAATATGTAAATATAAAAAACGTCGTTTTTTGTTAAAGCTTTTATTTCTAGGCATTGCTAGAGCTCAATGAAAAGAACTCTGAAAACAAAAGCAATTTTGTAAATTCCTATGCTGCTATCTGCACATGGTCATCCTGACCATTGCAGTGTTGTATTTCCCTACATTCCCTATTGGATTTCAGAGTTTTTTTTTTCGTTTTTTTTCCCCCACTCTGAAACAGCAGTTTTTGGAAGAAAAAACTTCCAAAAACTATCATTTCTGAGTGTTTAATTTGGCTCTAGCAAGGCCTTAAACTGTGTTTTTTTTTTGTTTTTGAGACTACATGAGTGTAATTTTTTTTTATTTTGTTTTATTGGATTTTTTCGAAAATAATAAGAAATTGTAATAATTATAAATAAACCAGACCAAAACATGATTGCAAATTAATTAGCCCACATTTCAGAAGTGATTTTTTTAAAAGTACGTTTAACATAAGATGCCCTTCTGTAACGGCGGATCCTGGACAGGTCATTCGAGGATCTGTCAAAATTTGATAAGATTAACTGGTTAGAGGCTGGCAGTGTACAAAATGTCAGCTCTCTAAGGTGATGGGGAAGTTGGTTAAAATAGGAGCAATACAAGTCCAATGCAAACGGACAACGGTCATATCAATAAAAGCTTGTAATGAAAACAAAACCCGGTCCTCCGCCTATAAGCGGCCTATTCGAAAAAGCGTCAAATGTCGGATATTCGAGTCCGCCTGCTCTTGTGGATCCTTCCACAAAGAGACAGACATAATTATTGGATTTAACGGTTAAGAAGCGTATTGCAATGGTACAACAAAGATCAAAATCACCATTAACTGACACTGAAGATGCTTTTCATATTATTCTTTTTTTTTTTTTTTAATTAATTTTCTTTCAGTGATTGCTGCCTATTGGGGCTCATGGTCCGTTTATCGGAACGGTATTGGGCAATTTACAGCAAGCGACATTCCTGCAGCAGATCTTGATATTTTATACTATGGTTTTGCCGGATTGGATCAAACACAGTTTACAATTAGAAGTTTAGATCCATGGGCTGATCTATCACCAGCTGAAGGGGGAAATTATGGTAATGTACCAAATATCTTTACTAATAATGAACTTTTTTTGTTGTTGTTTTGGCCAGAAATTTCAGTCATTTCACCAAAAATATTCACTAGCAACTATAATATTTATAAATTGCAGATGGTTATCGTAATGCAGTTGCCCTCAAGCAAAAAAATCCCAAACTTCTTGTTTTATTGTCAATTGGTGGTTGGAATGAAGGTTCAGTTTCGTATTCCAACATGGCGTCGTCACCCAGCACGCGCAAAGTTTTTATCGACAGTGCTGTGGTTTACTTGCAAAAATATGGATTTGATGGGCTTGACTTGGATTGGGAGTATCCTGGAGAAAGAGGTGGTGGTCCAAACGATAAGGCCGATTTTAGTCAACTTATAACAGTAAGTAAAAGTAAGGGTGGGTCCAGACTAGACGAGAACCACGAAATGGAACACTGTTCGCGAACAGTGTGTACGGTTTTCTCCGAACATTTCTCAAACAACATTTGTTCGTTGTCCTGTTCGGCCCCGATCCACCATTTATCGGTTTTTGCCCGTCACATTAAAGGATGTTCGGGTGCGAGCCAGGAGTAAGTTCGGACGACTCGACGAACATTTCTCCGAACATTTCTCCGAACATCCATTATGAAGCGACTAACTCGGAACACGTTGCGAATATGTTCTGTTCAAATTTGCACACACCGGCCACAGCGACCAGAACAACGAACATTTTCTTTGGAAATGGTTGCAAACATGCTCTGTTTGGTGTTCTGTTCTAGTCTGGACCCTCCATAATGGCCTTAAAAAGTGCCTTTTTCATGAGCTCTCGTGGCTATAAAAGTGTTGCGAATTTTATTTTGCATGTTTTTTTGTAATAATAAAATGTAATGAAGCTGTTTTTCTCTTGGCTTGCTTGTTGCAACTTGATTGAACTTTACTGAATTAAGGGGCTACATCGCAAAATGTCTTCGAAAAATCTCCACAAATAGCGCTAGCTACGTTTTTCTATTGAGCCCATAGACCCAATGTTAAATAAAAAATGTTAATTTTTAAAATACACAGTGTAACATTCCCGTTTCCGTAGGGTTAGTAGAGAGATCTCTGCTAGCCATCTAGAAGTGTCGATTGGATGTTGATGATTAAGTCTTTCGGTCTATTGGCTCCTGTGTTGCTTACTTAACCACCAGGGACACAAGGGTCGGTACCTCAGGAGACCTGTAGTAGAGAATAGTGTAGAGATGTCTTCTTACACGTGGCTGCTGGAGACTTTGTTGTCCGGTGGAAGCATTGGCTAAGTGGCGGCTGAAATTCTGAGTCCCACTCCCATAAAATGACTGAGTCCACACATCGAGATGACAAATTGAAATATTATATCTTTATTCACAAGAACAGCGACACGCTGTAGATTGAGAATCAGAGTAACAGTATCGCTTGGTAGTTGTAACCAATCTGCCTTCTCAATCTATACGGTCCTGTTTAAATACTCTTGATACAATAGAAACATCTGATTTGTTAACAAAAGGTGCCAGGTGTGTCCAAGTCTCTTGGACACACTCGGACCTAAAAGTGATCTATCGAAAACATCTATAAGATGCATAAAATATAACAATACAGAAGGATGCACGACGATCCTTCTATTAACAATTTGTAAAGATTCTCACGTCCAAAAGTTCTGCATCGTTGGTTCTTCTAGGATCTATCCTATTAACCATCGATGCAGTCCTTCTGGGCTATTCTTCTCATCTTGGAGGGCAGGGAGTCATCGTCGTGATGACCTCCCAGCCACCCCCAAGCATGAGGTGAGAACCTTTCAATACATCCGTGATTTATTTACAGGGTGCTTACAAAAACGCTAAATCTCAAACGATAGATTCGGTACAACAGTCAGTGGCGGCAATATGTTTATTTTTCATATTTAAAGTTGTCCAATATTAAGTTTTCAAAGTGCAATGTGCACCTTAAATATAAGCTGATCGAGTGATAGAATGACAAAAAATTGGAAAGTGCGTTTGTATTTTTAAAAACTATTTCAAAATTGCGAATTTTTAACTCTTATGTTAAACTCCATTGAGTACGCACTCATCCATTAAAATGTTCGTAAAAATACCTAAAAATAATTTAAAAAAACCGTGGTTAAACCACAGTGAAACCAACACATTAGGCGCACATGCTGCTTTTTTCTGGTTTTTTAAAAATAAACTTTTTTGAAAAAGGCGAAAGAGAGTTTTTCGTTAATTATGAAATTCGCCTTATTGCAGAAACGTGTTGCTACCCCATACTGGTATTAATTGTTTTTAATGCGTTTTAATTACTAATTTAAAGGAATTATCAGCATCATTAAAGGCAGCTAACTTGAAATTGACAGTTGCTCTTGGTGGATTTAAGGACCAAATCGATGTCAGTTATGATTTTCCGTCTATTGCCGAGTAAGTATTTGCATTGAATTTCCTTAAATAATTTGTTTCTTGTCTAACGGTACTATATACGAATAGAATTTACTTCCTGGGGATGTTGCGAAGGAAGGGAATTATATTTTAGCTAATTCAAAGGGGTGTAAGAAAAATGTCAACTGGCGAAAAATAGAAGAAACGTGACCCCGCCTATGTATGTGAATAGGCGTGGTGCCACGTTTCTTCTATTTCTTACCAGTTGAAATTTACATAAAGTTCAAATTTTCGCCCCAGTGGAAACAGGGCCTAATGAAATTTTAAGTTTGTCTTTATACAGTTTACTTTGAACAGAGAGGTAACTGCCATGGCGATAAATGGAGCTTGTTGGCTCAAATAATTGGGTTGTCGTGGAAGCTGACGTTATTGTCGCTCCAGTGCTATAGTGCCGCCGTGTCCCATATCCAAACTTTTGGATATGCAACGCCACTGTCACGACACTGACGGTGGCGCTAAAAACTGTTTCCACAATGACACTACTGTGGCATTTAATGACATGACAGCATGCAGCGTTGCAACATCTGTGTCACCGTGACAACTGGGCTTTGTGATTAGGAATTATCCTCCTGGTTCTCTAGCTTAGTCTAGCTGATTGCAGGCGTTAGGGACGTACTGGCCCGGTCCTTTCAGGTGCCGGTGTGTCAAACATTTACTTTTATACACTGTCGAGTAGTGCACGTAATATCGATTTAGATATGTATTTCGAAAACTATAACATCTACATTTTTAAAAAGGATATACGACCCAAAAGGAGCCTAACAAAATGTTGAAGGCGTCGCGATGTTCTTGAAACTGCCTCTCAAAACTGGAAGGCCATTTGGAGTCTCTCAAAGCTAAGAAGCTCCCTAAGCAAATAGAAATCGTGAAGCCCACCCTTTCTCGGTGGCTTCACAATCAGAATCACAATTGATCGAACTTCTCAAAATTGGATGGACCGCGAGTCTCTTTCTTCGTAACTGTGAAATCTAAATTTACATCTACCAAAATTTAAAAACTACTTCGATTTCATACGTGTTTACATGTATGGTGCTATATTGAAAAAATGCTGTACTGTTTTTTTAGCTCGCTTCACTCGTCACTAAAATATATTGGAACGGTGACGAAGCGCCGATGCCGGATATTGCCGACCTAAAATTTATTAGCCACTATGTCCCTGGCAGGCGTGCTGAGTTAAATTGAATTAAATTTTGTGTTAAACGCTTTCTCTGTAGTTATTATCAGTTATTATAGTTCTATCGAATCATCCTGTGCTTTTAATTTTTAGGTTTTTATAAAATCTTTTTCTTTTTTTATAGCCATGTTGACTATTTCAATGGTATGACGTACACTTACTACACTTACTACGATTACAACAAAGCTCTTCCCACCAGTCCTTTACGTTCAATGCCTCCACTTGTGGATGAACTTCATACTGTTGTAATGCTTTACTACGTTTTTCTGATCATATTAGCTATAGTTTTGCATAATTACATGTATATATTAACTAGGAATGGGACATTCGAATCCTCGAATCCTGTGAATGTTGAAAAATATTCGAGATTCTAAACTCGAATTTTCGCGCTTTTTTCGTCTTTCGAATCTTTCGAATCCTAACCTTTAAAAAACTGATAAAAACTTTGGTAAAATTAGTTTTTAACTCCATTGATGTTCAATAGAAGCGTCCACTAATAAAAAAACTGCAACTGTTGCCATTTCGGTGTTGTACCCGGATCACCAATATCACCTTGTGGCGACCCTGAGTGCCACTGAGTGCACTGCTTTTTATTAATAATTTAATATTTAATATTATTTAATTTATTTGTATGTTCTTAATGAATAATATAGGATTCTTACATGAAGGATTCGGGAGATTCGAGAATCTTTAAGGATTCGGATTCGATAAAATTTAGGATTCGTCGCGCCTCTAATATTAACCGTTCCTTTTTGAAATTTTTTTTTCAGCAATATACCGCAAGTTATTACATTCAAAATGGTATTCCAGCAGAAAAGTTGCTTCTTGGGGTCATCAGCACTGCTGAAACATATACTTTATTAGATGGAGCTGAACATGACTTAGGTGCAGCAGCTGTGAATGTTGGACAGCAAGGTCCCTATACTCTATCACCAGGCACACTTGCTACATACGAGGTAATTAGGATAAAATAACACACGCGCTTTCTAGAAGAAGCTCATTTTAATTTCTTGTTAGGATAATTTGTAGACTTTGCTGTTTGGTTGCTGAAAAAAAAAATCGATTTTTTGTTTCATTTCGAGATTACAATGTCATGTAATCTTTTTAAACAAAAGGTCAAAGACATAAACCGTTGTAAAGAACAACTATATTTATGCAGGGGCCGTATCTAGGTGGGGGTACTCCATGTTCTCTGCCCCGGGCACTAGGGCACGAGGTGTTTTTAGTTGTTGTTATTTGTTTCTATGTTTTTATGTTATGCTAGTATTTTTCTTGTCAAACAATATTACATTGTACATTACATTACACTTTCTTCCTTTCATATTTCATTTTTCCCATTTTGCCAGCAGTGGTACTAAAATTCTGGGTTGTCTCCCCCACCCGAAACTGGGCTAGACCCGGCCCTGTATTTAGGACAATGGCCTAAACTGCGTCGAAATGTCAGCTTCAATTATTTTTAAATAATGTTTTGTGATTCTTACTTGAAACATACATAATATGTTTTAAGAAGCTACATTGCAAAATTACTTCGAAAAATCTCCGCAAAAGGCGCTAGCATCGTTTTTCTATTGAGCTCATAAACCCGATGTTAAAGAAGAAATGTTAATTTCAAAAATAAACAGTCGTGGCAATATGTTTATTTTTCATATTTAAAGTTGTCCAATATTAAGTTTTCAAAGTGCAATGCGCACCTTAAATACATGCTGATCGAGTGATAGAATGACTAAAAATTGGTAAGTGCGGTTCTATTTTTAAAACCTATTTCAAAATTGCGAATGAGTACGCCCAAATAAGAAAAAAAATCCATTAATAAAATGCTCGTAAAAATACCTAAAAATAATTTTAAAAAACCACAAATAAACCACCGGTAAGCCAACACATTGGTGCACGTGCTGCTTTTTTTCTGGTTTTTTAAAATTATGTTTAGGTATTTTTACGAGCATTTTAATAGATGTTTTTTGCTTACGAGCGCGTACTCAATATGGTTTAACATTAGAGTTAGAAATTCGCGATTTTTAATAATTTTTTTGTCGTTGTATCACTAGATCAGCATATATTTAAGGTATACGCATTGCACTTTGAAAACTTAATATTTTACAACTTTAAATATGAGAAGTAAACACATATTGCCGCGACTCTTTATTTTAAAAACTACCGTTTTTTCTTTAACATCGGGTCTATGGGCTGAATAGAAAAAAAACGATGCTAGCGCTCTTTGCGGAGATTTTTCGAAGTAATTTTGCAAAGAATCTTTTTGAAAGAAGATTATTGTCAAAATTATTGATTTTTGGCTAAGAGAGAGAAAGAAAAAAATCCTTCTAATTTTTAAATAAATCAGTTTTATCTTTATTTATTTTAAAGTTCAATGTTATTATCTTGAGACTGAAGATTTGAAGTTGCTAATACATATATACAACACAAAGCAAATGATATGTTATCAAGTTATCCTTATCGTATCGCTTAACATTGCAAAATGCACATTTTCTTAGCTTTGCTTACTTTGTTGAGTTCATACTAAACTTGACTATATCACACCTCGGCTGAGTGGCACAACTAAAAAAAACACTTTTTTGGGGAAAATGAGTTTAAAGTTAAGATAAGAGACTTTGCTGAGCTTTTCAAGTGCAAAAACCGGTTTAACTATTCACAATAACGGTTTATTTGGTTCCCCTACAATAGATTGAGATAGAACAAAAATGCAACTTTAAATTCATTTTCCCAAAAAAGCGGTTTTTTGAGTTGTTCCACTCAGAGTCGTGCTGGCCATCGGGCAGCTCTGACAAACGCCAGAAGGGCCGGTATTCAATTGGGCCGTTTTTTTTTTCAAAAAATATTTTCAATCCAGTGGGTTATTTGTCTCCATACAACTGTGACACAATGACAACAAACACCCTCCTATACAGTTACTGTGTGTAGGTTGGTGTATTTGAAACAACTGTTTTCAATCAGTTACGTATACAGGCAATTGTGCCCAGCATTAGAATTTATTTTGCCCCGCCCTTTTATGAGCGTCATCAATTTCTAATTGGTTTGTTACTTGGTCTGACGTGATAAAAGGCCAGGGCAAAAGAAATTCTAATGCTGGGCACAATTGCCTGTGTTATGTATTTGTCTGTAATTGCTGTCGCAGATTTGTTTAAAGATGAGGTAAGAAACTGTGGGCCAGTACAGTATATCTTCAAAATGCCAGGGCAATGCATTTGGGCGAAATAGTCCCTCTGTCACAGGCAGTATGGGCTGTTTGCAAATGGTTCAAACTCAGAAAGTTATTTTCTTCATTACGCATTTTTCTTGCAGCTTCACCAAGCGTTCGTAAACCAAACTTAAAATGTCAGTTCAATTTAATTTTAATTTATTTGGAACAATATTTAAAATACCGGATTATGATAAAGATTTTCGGTGTAAATAAATCGATTTTTTTAAGAATTTGCCTTTGAATAACTCGTTATTTTCATTGCGTGTACGTTATTTAAATTTGTTTGTTTCTTAGGTTTGCGATAATTTGAAGACTGGTGGCTACACATCTGTATTTGAAAACAATACGTCGCTTCCTTATGCCTATTTTGGAAATCAGTGGATTTCATATGAAGATGATCAAAGTGTCGAATTAAAGGTAATTTAAGTTAACTATATCAAAGAAACCCCAAACCCCAAAATATATATTTTTTTTAAAAAAATAATATGGAGTCAGGGTTATGTGACTGAATTTCAGAATTATTTTAGTCTGTAAAAGTACGATTCGAAAGTACGATTGGAGTTCTTGCGCACTTGTTGGTATAATATCAGTATCTAACTGCTAACAGTTGCCTCTTAATTGCTTCTACACACAATATTTTAGTAGTAACATGCTACCTATATAACAGGCCTTCCTTTGAGGTATAGCATCGTGGTCGTGACCCTGAGTACGTGAGATGCAAACGTTAAAAGTAAGAGGTGGGACGAATCCTAAATTTTTCTCGAATCCGAAAAGGTTCTCGAATCCGTCGAACACACGTGAACACACGTGAGTTAAATGAATTCAAATTAAATGTGTTTAGGTGAATTATACGGAATACATGCAGTTAAGGACATGAACCAAATAAAAAAATCGACTTCATTATTGATATTTTAAATTGAAATACTAAATCAATATAATATATAAACTATTGACAAAATATTGAAGTAATAACTCAATATTTTAAGATTATCAACTGAATAAATTGAGTTCGATATATTGTTTGTTTGCTCTTCACAGAGGGCTCTGTAGAACACATTTATTATTTAAATGCATTTAAATTATCAGGTGTGTACGAGGTATAGAGAGATACAAATAAATGAAATAATATTAAATATTAAATTATTAATAATACAAAGTAGTGTAGCACTTAGGGTTGCCACACAAGGTGATATTGGTGATCCGGGTATACCACCGAAATTGCAACAGTAGCCGTTTTTTGGAAAAAATACGCTTCTTTTGGGCGTCAATGGAGTTAAAACTAATTTTACCAAAGTTTTAACAGGTTTTTTCTTAGGTTAGGATTCGAAAAATGAAAAAAGCGGTTTTCGAATCTTCGAATATTTTTCAAGATTCGCGGGATTCGAGGATTCGAATGTCCCATTCCTGAAAGAATTTACTCATTTATTTATTGGTAACGACAAAGCATTTGATTGCTTACAATTTTATATTTATAGTAGGGAAAACCCCACTAAAAAATTGTTAGCCGAGTAAGTTCGAAGTAAGTCAGTTCATTGAATGCTCACTACGTTTTACGCGTATCGCGTAACTCTCCGACCAATTCATCTTTTTTAAAGAGTGTAATTGTGTACTCTTTTTTCTTATGATCCAGGGTCGTGTATTGAGCTAGGATTACTGTTAGCCTGGAATCCAGGCTAACAGTAATCCTAGATAATTACACGAGTTACTTCTAAAACTGATAAAAATTTGACTTTTTTTAAAAAGGCAACTTATGCTCTTGATAACCACCTTGCTGGAATTGTGATTTGGAGTATTGATCAAGACGATGTTCGGAATGTTTGCAGTACTACACCTGGTGGATTCCTTTTAAATGCCATAAAATCAGTGTTACATCATACGTAAAGAACAAATTATCAAATTTTTTTTTTCTGCAAGTTTTTCAATTTTATTAATGATCTTTATGTTTAATTGAAGTGCAAGTTCTGGACCTTTGTTTGGATAGGAATGAATTTACTGTTTGTATTCTCAAGATTACAGGCTTCTTTATTTATATGAGCAGTCTTACTGCAGTGGCGGATCCAGGGGGGGGGGGGGGCTCTGGGGGGCTGGAGCCCCCCAAGACAAAAAAAATTATATTAAAAAAATACATAAAATATAAAATTACAAATGTCCATATTTAAATTTTAGAGAAAAAAAAACCAATACTGTTAAGAAATTAGTATCAAAAATTGATAATTTTAGCCATAAATATAAAGAAGGGGGGGGGGGCTCTGGGGGGCTGGAGCCCCCCAAGACAAAAGAAATTATATTAAAAAAATACGTAAAATATAAAATTACAAATGTCCATATTTAAATTTTAGAGAAAAAAAACCAATACTGTTAAGAAATTAGTATCAAAAATTGATAATTTTAGCCATAAGTATAAAGAAATAAGCCGTCTATTTGGTGGGTACAGGGTGGCAGTGATTTAAATTTTTTTTAAATAAATCAAATGATTTAAAAAAAAAAATAACCATATTTATTTAAACATTAAAATTATACAATAAAAAGAAAACAGTTCCCAGCATTTTTCTTTATGTTTATAAAAATAAAGTCGGGTGGTAGTCCTTTTGTTAATGCATTATTTTTGAGAAGATATGCTTGAGCAAGTATCCCCAAATGACTGGTGGAAATCATTATAGGGACACATTGATATAAATGGCAATAGTAATTATTTAAGAGACTCAGAGGTAAACTGTGTTAAGTCACCAAACCTATGTTTTACATGAAGAGTCATTTGAAAGTTTTCCTCTTCATTGAAGGAATAGGACTTAACATGGTATAAAACCATCTAGCAGCCGATGTGTAAAATTGTGGATATAACACTGTTCGCCACTGATAAAACTTGACAATCTGTTTAAAACACGAATTTTATATCGCATGAAGATGTAAAAAATCGTGTTTTTTTTTTAAAAAAAAAGTGACTTATCATAGTTTACCTCTGAGACACTGATTTGCTCTGGGAACTGAAAAAGCTGCAAAGCTCGTGTTTATGTTCAGAATGTGAAATTAAAGTGCTTAAAACTTATTATTTTCAAATTTGAATGTTTCTTAACCTTTTTTTTTCTTATTTTGCAATTATTTTACTAACAACTTAACAATTAACAATGTTATTACTCATTTTTGCAGACATCATCATAACAAAAATTTAATATTTCATATAAATGAGAAAAAAAATAAAAAAAATCTGATTTAAATAAAAAAAAAATCGATTTATTTGATTTAAAAAAAATCAAAAAAATCAGCCACCCTGGGTGGGTTTGAATCTTTGATTAGGGTGGAAGTATGATTTGAGTCACATTTTGATCACTTTGTATTTGATGTTTTTGGTCGAAAACGTAATCGGTTTGCACAAACTGAGCGCACAAACTGAGTGTAGGTTAATTAGGTGATATATGAGAGGATTAGTTGTTTTCAATTGATTAAACCTATGGTATTACCAATTTTCTTGCTTTATTTTCTAAAAAAATGTTTTGAAAAAATGGGGGGGGGGGGGGGGTGTGGAGTCCCCTCCAACAACAGGTCCTGGATCCGCCCCTGTTTTACTGTCACGTGTCAATTGTTCTGAGTGGCTGTGACATTTACAAGACGAAGAAGAAAAAGCGCCTCATTTAAGAGGCTACATCGCAAAATTACTTCGAAAAATCTCCGCAAAGAGCGCTAGCATCGTTTTTCTATTGAGCCCATAGACCCGATGTTAAAGAAAGTGTTAATTTTTAAAATACACAGTTAGTCGCGGCAATAAGTTTTTTTCATATTTAAAGTTGTCCAATTTTGATGATTCAAAGTGCAATGTGCACCTTAAATATATGCGGATTGAGTGGTAGAATGACAAAAAATTGGTAAGTGCAGTTCTATTTTTAAAAACTATTTCAAAATCGAGAATTTCTAACTCTTATGTTAAACTCCATTGAGTAAACTCAAATAAGAAAAAAACATCCAAATGCTCGTAAAAATAATTTTAAAAACCAGAAAAAAGCAGCACGTGCGCCAATGTGTTGGCTTCACTGTGGTTTACTTGTGGTTGTTTAAAATTATTTTTACGTATTTTTATAAGCATTTTTATGGATGTTTTTTTTCTTGTTTGGGCGTAATCAATGGAGTTTAACATAAGAGTTAAAAATTGGCGATTTTGAAATAGTTTTTAAAATATTTAAAGTGCTCATTGCACTTTGAACCATCAAAATTGGACAACTTTAAACATGAAAAATAAATATATTGCCGCATGACTGTGTATTTTAAAAATTAACATTTTTTTCTTTAACGTTCGGTCTATGGGGGCTCAATAGAAAAACGATGCTAGCGCTCTTTGTGGAGACTTTTCACAGTAATTTTGCGATGTGTAGTCTCTTAAATAACTAGCTGTGTTAATCTTGAGATAATGAAGGCGCTAACAACATTTGAGAAACACACTGTAGATTTATTACCAAGTGAAAAAAAAATTAAAAGCGTGAACTATAAAGATTCTAAGTTAAGAAAGTTTTTGCGATGTTTTTTTTAAAGAAAAAAGTAACTAGAGAAGTTCAAAAAACTTCTAGTTTCTAAAGCATGATTTTTTTTAAGTATATTCATAAAAAGGCGCGTTCTCATTGCGATACTGTATGAATGTTCGATATAATATATCGATTATTATTGTTCTGTTTGTCCAATGAGATGCTTACAACGCAGGAGGACCTTCTAGAGCTTGTTTTTTCTACAAGCTGGCGCGGAAATGCTACCTGTGAGACGCCATTGTATGACCATTGTATGACCATTAGGATTCGGTTTCAATATTAAATTTTTTTATGCAGTTCTGACGAAGTTTGGATTTTATGGTTTTTATATGATTTAAACTTTAAAAATACCCTGAAGTGATTCATTGACTCTTCTAGTTTATAAAACACATTCATGTTTTTTCCCCACCATAAAAAGCAGAAATAATTTAAAATATTTAAAAATTGAGGTGTTAAAACTGTAAAAAAAAATATGATGCAAAAAAATAGGGTTGCATAGATGATATTATGGACACCTAATGGCGGATACGCTTGCTCCCATAGTTCAAGGAAAAAGGAAGTGTTTATCGTTCTTAAGTAAGCTCCTCCTCTTTTTAAAGACACGCTGACAAAAAGAGTGAAAACTCGGTGTCTTTTTGTAATACACACAGTTCTGTAATTGTTTGTCTCTTTTCGTATCTTTAGTTCGGGCGAAACGGACGTTTTTTTTGAACTTTTATTTGTTTTTCTCTAGTGTTTTAAGCACCATGTTTCGATCGTGTTTATTTCTAATTACAGTTTTCTTATCCCTGTTTTATTGTTTTATCGCGAGTGATGTTTTAGAATTCCACGATACAGATTTCGATGAACAGGCTAATAGACATGACGTTGTTTTAGTCGAGTTTTTCGCTCCATGGTAAGCAAATTCACAGTGAAAAAAGAAGCAATGCTTTCGATCGATAGGAAACAGTTCTTAAAAGTTCTTGTGTTTATTCTCTAATTTCATGGTTAAACCCTCGTTTTAATATTTTTGCCGGCTTTTTTCCCCGATCACATTACGTGAAGTAGTCGTGTTTAAGCAATAAGATACGTATTTAAGATTACTTTCATCGGTGTCTTTCTATGTGATTTCGGTTCGTCATTCTAGCGGACATTTTGTGTCCTATGTAATAATTGGTTATTATGCGTTTGGTTTTTGTTTGTATTTTAATTATATATTATCGGTTATTTGTTTTGAATGTATTTGGCTACTAATACGTTGTCAAATGTTCAAATTCAAATATAAATTTATATTTTTGTGTTTTCTGTCTTTTGTGAGCCGTGTTGCTTGTGTATTTATTGTAAGCCTGGCATAGAGGGCAGCAGCAGCAGCATCGTCGTGAGTTGTGTAACGTAAAATGCAAAATGTTGACGTGGCACACAAGGTAACAAGCTTAGTAGAATTAGAAGGTTTGCTCATAACTAAGAGATTTAAGAAATTTCCTTAACAGGCAAGTGTGCCCAGCACTAAAATTTTGTTTGCCACCGCCCTTTTATGAGCGCCATAAATTTCTAATTGGTTTGTTACTTGGCCTGATGTCAAAAAAGGGCGGGGCAAACGAAATTTAAAATGCTGGGTATACTTGCCTGTATTTCCCTATTCCAAGCGGTTGTTATGGAAATCAGGATATACCTGGACGTAGGCATGTATCTTTCACCATCACGTGCCATATTCCCTACGTCACAGTGCATCCCTATTTCTAGCAACGGCTTGTGTGTTAGGAAAACCCGTAGTAAAACAGGCATTTAGAAATCAGGACGAACACAAGTAGGCTCCGCCCTTTTTATGACGAACGCAACTTCTTATTGGTTAGTTATGTAGTTTGTCGTCTCATGCTCCGCCCTTTTCAACGTCGAACCACACAACAAACCAATTAGAAGTTGCTGGTCGTCATAAAACGGGCGGAGCCAACTTGTGTTCGTCACGATTTCTAATTGCCTGTGTAGAAAACCCCCACCCCCACCACATGGTCTTAAGGCCTTGCTAGAGGTCAGAATGTAACTCAGAAAATAATTCGCAACCTATAGCCCCATCTTGACCTCTGCACAGTATTACCTTTCTCTAGATTTCCTATTGTATTTCAGAGTACTCAAATTTTCCATTCCAAAATGGCAGTTTTTGGAAGAAAAAACTTTCAAAAAAAAAACTTATTTTGCGCACCTGCTTCTCACTAGTAACCTTTGACGTGGAATAGTATGTTTGTGTTGTAAAATCGGTTTGCTTATTTACTGTTCTAGGTCTGTTCTTGGTTTCTTGGCAGCTGCACAAAAATCAAAAGCTGATATTTAATTAAAACGTTAATTCCAAATAAGTAAATTTTCAGGGCAGCGCAAGTCGTGGTAGACTTCATTGTTACTTCACCTATATCTGATTTTTTATGTTAGTTACGTACAAAAGTTACAAAACAATTTTTTTTTTTTTTTTTTTTTTTTGGGGAGCTCAGTTTTGCAACAATATTAGCAGCTCTAGCTCCGCTCCACGCTCTGGTTCAAATTAATTTTTAATTATATTTATGAAATAAAATTTAACATCTAACAGGCAGTTTGGCCCAGCTCTTAGATTTAATTTGCTCCGCCCTTTTATGAGGGTCAGCAATTTATAATTGGTTTGTTACTTGGTCTGATGTCAGATGTCCCGCCCTTTTATGAGGGGCGGCAATTTCTAATTGGTTGATATTTCGTCTGACACTCATAAAAGGGCGGGGCAAACGAAATCTTGGTGCTGGGTAGAACTGCCTGTCGACATCGTGACGTCATTCTGGGGAGATGTTTACATTGTTTATGCCTTGTATATGTCTTGTGTTGTTTGTGATCTTGACAGGCAATTAGAAATCGGGACAAACAAAAGTTGGCTCCGCCCTTTTTGTGAGACCGGCAACTTCTAATTGGTATGTTGTATGATTTGACGTTGAAAAGGGAGGAGCATGTGACGTCAGACTACATAACCAACCAATAAGAAGTTGCGTTCGTCATAAAAAGGGCGGAGCCAACTTCTGTTCATCCCGTTTTCTAATTGCCTGTCAAAATTGCAACAATCGCGGTTTTTTGTTAGAGAACGCTTCTATCGGACGTCAATAGTTAAAACTAATTTTACCAAAAGTTTTTAACAATTTTTTTTAAGGTTAGGATTCGAAAGACGAAAAAAGCGCGAAAATTCGAGCTTTTGAATATCGAATATTTTTTCATGATTCGCGGGATTCGAGGATTCGAATGGTCCCATCACTAAAAAAACATTTTGTTTAAACCAAAACCTAACCTAAAACCAGGTTAATTTGTTTTGTTTTTTCAAACTAAAAAAAAAAAAATAAAACCCTGGTTTTCAGCTATAATTCTGCTAGGAAGATCTCTCAATACATCCCACACGTACTTTCAAATAAACCATAGAACTACATTTTTTAAAAAATTTGCAATCATTAAAGGTATTTTCATGTTACTATCTTTTAAGATATGGTTGTTAGTTTTGAAAATGATTCAACTTTAAGCAGACAATCAGGTTTGTTTGATATACAGATAATACAGTATAGCACAAATAACTCAATATCATATTTTACTGTAGTTTTACTATTTTTTTACGGTGTCAAAATAATTGTAGTTACTCCGAAAGTTATATTCAAAACGTTAGGTAATGGAAAACAGCCATTTGTAACCCAGGAAATGTGTTCCTATCCAAGCCGATGCTGGAAATAGGGATGCATGGTGACGTCGGCAATATGGCGACTGATTGTGCGTGATACGTGGCTATGGTCATCTACCAACGGCTTTTGGGTTTGGGGAATGTGCTTGGTTCCGGCCAACCTTCTCAAAGTTAAAATTTCATGAAGAACGATAGTTACACTTCCAACTACGTCCACTTTTGAAGTGCGCAGTGCACACTGGAATTGAAGACATCCCTGCATTCCAGACATCTGTGGGAATTTAGAGATTCCAACAGTTCCATTCCCGCACTTCTGGTTCACATGCAATGAATTTTCGAAGTTACAAATCCATGAGGAATCATAGAAACACTTCAATGACGCCCACTCCTAACTGATGTAACTTTTGAAACGTGCATTGCACACTCTTAAATGAAAACATTCCTGCATTCCAGACTTTTCTGGGAATGCATCGATTCCAACAGTTCCATTCCCGCTCGTCTGTTTCACTTGCAATGAATTTTCGAAATTATATAAATAATCTTCTAGATGCCCTGAAAAACACTGAACAGACTTCCGAGGACCATAAAACCCTCTAATGTTTTTTTCACCAGTCAATCGAGGATACTTCCTCAAGTATATCTTCCAAAAAAAATTATGCATTAATGAAAGGACTACCACTGGACTTTTTTTCATAAACATAGAGAGAAAATCTGGGAAATGTTTTATTTTTATTGTATAATTTAAATGTTTAAATAAATGTGAATATTGTTTTAAAAAAATCTTTATTTATTTTAAAAAATTTTTTTATTTATTTTAAAAAATCTTTTTATTTAAAAAAATCATTTGATTTAAATCAATGTGATTTAAATCACTGCCACCCTGCAACAGATTGAATAAAAGGTGAACTGTATGTTTCAAATATAACATATGACAATATCTGAATATCTTGATGCTTATTAAGTGATATTTTGATATTTTCCATAAAAAACAACAAACATCTTCTTTCGAGACTTCCATTTTTTGAGTTAGGTGGTTTACTGGTTATCATGTGGTCTTCAGAGAAATCTCTGCTCTTTTGAGTTGTTCCTTTCTATGCCATCTTTGTGGTACATCAAAGTTTTACAAGTTATAAAAATCGCCGTAAGATGCTCGTTGCTTGAAAAACTTTCTCAACTCCTTGTTTCTTAAGCGGCAGTCACACTAGGCTGGTTTACAAGCCGCTGGTTGCTGCTGGCCATTAGCAGCAACAGCAAGCAGCAGCTGCGCAGGGTTCACACTTGTCCAGTCACTGCTGGTATTAGCAGTGCAAGTTATCCAATCACTTTCTTGCAAAAACACAAACTCTAACAACCAACCAACCCAAGCAGTGGAGTTTCAACTACCACTAGTGCCACTACTGGCAACAAAAAGTTCACACTATATGGCAGCAGCAGGAAGGGAGTCACATGATCAGCTGGTAGCTGCTAAAGTTGGACATGTCCAACTTCACCAGCCGCTGTTAAAATCACTAGCCCGCTGGAGAAAGCAGCTGCTAGTAGAAGTTCAGACTATGCTGCTAGAGAGCTACAACCAGCCAGCAGTGTGTGACTGCGGCATTACTGATGCCATTACTACAACAGTTGCACAGGCTGCTACGGCAGCAGCCTCACTGACCGACATTCTGAAGAAGGAAAAATAAGTGTGGCTGCAAACAGGGTGGCGTGATTTTAACCATTGTGGTTAAAACCATGATTTTAACCATTTGGTTTTTAAAAAATAAGAAACCTTTGGTTTTAACAAAAGGCAACTATTTTTTTTTTGTAAATTGTACTGAATCTATTGGTTTTTAATATGCAAACAAAAATTAACTTCATTGCCAGAATATGCTTCACCACATGGGTCATACTGTGACTCATAAAGGTCGTGGTCTATGTCTATCACTGCTGCACCGACACACACACACACATTATTCAGACGATTTGGTTTAATGGAATTATTAGTTTAATTACTTTAATTATGTTACATTAGTATTTGATCTTTGAATAAAAAAATGAAAATATGCACAATACGCAGAATGCAAAAATATACACTTCCCAGTGTGGCAGTCTCTTATACCTAGTATACATACACGTGATAATTTAAATGCATTTAAATAATAAACGTGTTCTACAGAGAGCCCTGTGTGAAGGGCAAACAAACAATATGTCAAATTCAATTTATTCAGTTAATAATCTGAAAATATTGAGTTAATACTTAAATATAATTTATATAAACTATTGACAAAATATTGATTTAGTATTTCAATTTAAAATAATAGTTAATTTTTATTTGGTTCATGTCCTTAATTTGAACTCAGTTTAACTCGTGTGTGTGTGTGTGTGTATAAGGTATTATAGTCAGTGTAGTAATGTTTTTGGTAAAAAAAACCAGTTGTTTGGTAAGTTTGCCAACAAAGTTTCCAGGTCTGGACTATGCTTTAATGCGCATTCACATTAGGCTGGTTTACAAGCCGCTGGTTGCTGTTGGCTATTAGCAGCAACAGCAAGCAGCAGCTGCTTTGGGTTCACATGTGTCCAGTCACTGTTGCTATTAGCAGTGCAAGGCATCCAATCACTGTCATGCAAAAACACAAACTCTAACAACCAACCCAAGCAGTGGAGTTTCAACTACCCACTAGTGCCACTACTAGCGACAACGGGTTCACACTAGCTGGTAGCACACTGGTAGTAGCAGGAAGGGGAGTCACATGACCAGCTCTGGTAGCTGTTAAAGTTGGACATTTTCAACTTCACCAGCCGCTGTTAAAATCACTAGCCTGCTGGATAAAGCAGCTGCTGGTAGCAGTTCACATTATGCTGCTAGAGGGCTACAACCTGTCAGCAGCAACCAGCCTGGTGCGAATTCGCCATTAGTTGGTTTCGGAATTGCGAGATAAAAAGCTATTTATAAAGCATGTTAATGACAATAATATTTTAATCTTTCCCAGGTGTGGTCATTGTAAAAGGCTAGCTCCAGAATATGAAAAGGCTGCAACAATGCTATTGAATAATGAACCACCAGTTGCTTTGGCAAAGGTGAGATTCTGTTTCTGATTTCTCTTTTATTGAAATCTGATTTTTTTTTTCTACAAATCTAAATTTATTAAAAAAAAATATGGATCTGACATGGATTTTTATTCCTAAATAACGTGTCTCTGTATCGTGGTTAAACCTATAGGTAGATTGTACCGAAAGTGGAAAAGAATCGTGCAGTAAACATGGAGTTAGCGGTTATCCGACTCTTAAGATCTTTAGAGGTGGTCAGTTCTCGCAGGACTACAACGGCCCAAGAGAAGCGAGTGAGTGGATGAAAATAAATTAAGTCTCGGTCATTTCAATTGTCTCTCGTCTTCTTTGTTTGTCGTTACTCAGACGGAATCGTGAAGTACATGAGGTCGCAAGTTGGTCCTAGCAGCACCGAAATCAAGAGTGTCGAGGAATTCAAGAAGTTTACCGACAAGGAAGAAGTTTCTGTTATTGGTATGTTTTTTTTGTTTTTTTGTAATTTCAATCAAGAGATTTCTTGAATTTTTTTTCAGATTTTAATTAATAAAAATCTATCGTTGCAGGTCTTTTTGATGTTGAAACGAGTTCGTTGAAGGCAGCGTTTTCAAAGGCGGCTGACAAACTGCGAGAGAGTGCTCGATTCGGTCTATCTCTGGTCGAGAGTGTTCTCGAACATGCCGGCCACAAGGAGTAAGTTCGATGTTAGGAGGTGGTATCCCGCAAGTTGTGCGTTTGGCAAACATTTATCCTTTGAGAACGTTATACACTATAGAAAAACCCATGTTCAACAGTACTTAATAAGTAGGGTTTTAGTCTTATGTTGAAACTGGAGTTAGTTCAAAGTAAAAAATATTTAAGAAATTCAATGTTTGTGGGATGACGCTTTAAGATGAAGTTTCACTGACAACCATGGTTAAAAAGTACATTGGATTCCCGATTATTCGAGCTATTTTGGACCAAGAACAGCTCGGATACCGTGAAACTCTTGTTAACATGGAAAAGTAACCTATTACTACCTATCTCCCCTTTCTTTTGCACTCATTCAATGGAACACAAACAAGTCTTTAAAACATCTCTTAAGCCGGTATTACACTAGCAACTTTTAATGCAATAAAGTGTGCAATGTGACATGCAACCTCAATCTTTATAGTGTGATATGACATGCAACTTAATAAAACTTTCCTTTTAATTAGTGCGAGATTCAGTCTCACCGAGTTGAACAGGTTCAACTTTGAGAGACTTTTTCAAGTGAACTTTCTGACAAACAACCAATCAGGTCGTTTGCCGGAAATGATGTAACATTGAACGAATTCCCGGTTTTATGACTTCCTGTTAGTTGATCACAATAGATCACATGGAAGAAAATCATGTACGATTTTTTTACTAAGATTCACAGCAGATCGTGTGGATGGAAAGACAGTCATTTTACTTTTTAGCTGCATTGTTTACTGGACATCCAGAAAAGAATTGAAATTTTAAAATTCAGTAAAACGCGGATTAAAAGTAAAATGGCTTCCGATACCGTACGAGATTCAACCGAATGTCGGCTTCTTGACATAAACGGAAGTTTTGAAAACTGATTGGTAACTAGGTTGCGTAGTGTGATATAAAAGTCACATCACAGGTTGCATTGGACGTTGCTAGTGTAATACGGGCTTTAGCCTTTATGGAAAAATACATTACAACTTTGTGCAAGAAACCAACATTCTCGGATAATCGAGAGACTACTGTATTTATTTACATAAACAAAGCGTCTTATGGGTACAACGAGCTAGAATCGCAAACAGAGAAGGTATTCGCATGAGCAGTGGTAGATTGTATAAGTCACTATGAGTGACTGTTCAATTACATTAAAAATGGAGGCATTTTTTTTGCTGTACGGTTTTGAGACTTAAACAAAAAAAAAAACTCTGCTTGGTCAGAAAAATCTTTTTAGAAATTTTTTTTAAAAAATTAGACAAAAAAAAGTGACATTACATGGGTTTCTCTCCAAAGAAAAATCAAGTCGTGGTGGTGATGTTAATGAAAACATTCAATTACATTTATTAAAATTAAATATACTTGATTTATGTGTTTACCAATATGATCTTTCGAAATAGGCATTTTAATTGTTTTATAATGGGTAAATTAATTACACTAAAATAATCCGTTCCAGGCAAAAAAAAAAGTTCTGGAACGGATTAATTCAATTTACATGATTTGTTATGGGAAAAGTTAACTCGCACGTCAACCAACTTGAAAGTCGAACTGTCTCCTGGAATGGGATTCTGTTCGAAGTTCCACTGTAAATTCATTTAAAATCAAGCTGATTTACATGTAAAAGGATCACCACACTCTGTGCGTGAGCCTTAAAGCAAAAGTTTGTCGAGTTGTATCTGACATTTCACACATGGTTAGACAATGGCCTACTGTGCAACTAATGTTTGCGTTTTTTCTTCTTGCAGAGCCGTTGTATTGTACAGGCCGAAACACTTGAAGAATAAATTTGAAGAGTCGGAAGTCGTTTATTCTGGATCTCCCGATGCCGCGGACATTCAGAAATTCATTCAAAGCAATTTGTATGTCACGTCTCGTTATTTTTTTTTTATTATTTCATTTTCATTACAGCTCGGTAAATTTTTATCGAAGTAGTATTTAGATTTATTATACAGTAATGTAGCTTTTTTGAGTGTTTGCCTTTTTTATTGTTTTTAAAGGTTACTTTGTGTGTAGTCAGTTTTGAATTAAGTTAACAAAGGATTTGGAGATTCATTTGATACTAGAAGAGTAAATGAACGTGTGAAGACAATTTTCACATGGACATTTTTCTGAAATAAGGTTTTTATGGTAGTTTGAAGATAATCCAAATTTTGAACTTTTTGGAATGAAAAACATTCCCAAAAAGTTGAAAATTGGATAATCTTTAAATTTCCAAAAAAAAAAAAAAAAACCGGAGGGAAAGTGGTGGGTCACCTTTTAAAAATGCCATAAAAAGTATGAAGAAATGTTTTCAGCATCTTGATATGAACTGTTGCTATTTAATGGAAGTGATTTGGGAATTTGAAAGCTGGGTGCAGACCAAGCTCACAAGCTGTTCTAGAACAGTTCAGGGCCAGTTCGCGAACAGAAACAGAATCCGGTTTAGATTGGAGCTCGCGTACAGTTCTAGAGCGGTCGGCAAACCGTTACAAAGTTTGCTCTTGAGGCGGTACATCAAAAGGTTGGTTCTCGAACATCTCCCGAACAGAGAACTTGTTCTTGACGTGAGTGAGCTCGTCTCGCCAGTTTATAATCATTACAAACAATTGGTGCAAAATTGTACGAACAAATTTAACAACGCGAACTCGTGTCGAACTAGCAAACAGTCTCAAGAGCTGTTCGCCATGCGAACGTGCTAGGTTTTTTTTTTGTGTAGGCAGTTATGCTTGTGAGCAGCTCTCGAACAGTTCCCGAGCGGTTCGTGAACATCTAATTTTGGGCTGTATACGCGGCTTAAACCGTTGCCTATATGAAGTACACTTAGATTTAAGTTCAGTCTATGGGGAATTCAGGTGGGAAAAAGAAATTGAAAGTGATTTCGAATAATTGCGGAGAAGTTTCGGCAGTTTTTTTTAATTAAATAAAATCTGTTTGGTGAAAAATTACCAAGCAAAAGCCGAGTACAGTCACATTTAATAAATCAGGACAGGTTTCAACGCCATCTACTCTCAACACTCGATGTGTAATCTCCTTATGGCTTTTTAGTGCTAGTTTGACGATTGTTTGTATGGGTATTGGAATTTCTGATTAAAATTAGGAAATCACTTTTGTTTCGTAGCCATGGACTTGTCGGCCATCGAACTCAGGACACTGCAGATCAGTTCAAAGCACCTGTGATTGTTGCGTACTACAAAGTTGACTACGTTAAGAATGTTAAAGGTATATGTCTGATCTAAGATCAATGTTAGCGAAAAACAAAAATATTTGAGCTTTTGTTTTGAATTTTTTGTTTTGTAAGGCACCAACTACTGGCGTAATCGTATTTTGAAGGTTGCGGCTTCCCTTGCTGGAAAAGTGACATTTGCAGTTTCAAACAAAGATGAATTCACTAACGAACTCAACGAGTACGGATTCGACTACGTGTCTGGAGATAAACCGGTTGTTGCCGGCAGAGATGCGAAGAACACGAAATTTGTAATGAAAGACGAATTCAGGTACGAATTGACTTGGCTGTAAAAAATGGTTAGAAAACGAAAGTCACGATTTTAAAAAGTTGAAATTGTACATCGATTTAATTATTTAATTCGAGCATCGACCGTTTGAGTGTGCTAAACGCGTGACCATTATAAGAATTTCCTTGTGATGTGACTGACGACTGTTTAATGTCGGCTTTGTCCTAGCTAGAAGCTTGTTTCGGCTTTTGTTCAGTGACGTCACAAAACAGTTAACAGAAAGAGGACCGTCAGCCAAAGGGACAAAAACTTAACCTTTTCCGTGCTTACATCGAAATGGTGTAGGTCAGATTGTGGCTTCGCTTAAGGCGAATTTTCTTTGTTAATTCACAAAATGAATTTTTATTAAAATCGTGATTTAAACCGTGTCAGTTCCTATAGGAACGCTTGAGTAGTTTGTCACATTATTGATTTGTTTCATCATTAAAGTGTTGAGGCTCTGGAGACGTTTGCAAACGATTTTATTAACAATAAACTGGAACCATATCTGAAATCCGAAGCTGTTCCCGAGACACAAGACGGACCAGTAAAAGTGGGTTAATTTTTTTTTTTACTTATTGTATTTTTCGGCTTATATTTTTTATGATCAAGTGTTTTTTATTTAAATTTCTAGGTGGCTGTTGCCAAAAACTTCGACGAACTCGTCTTGAATAACGACAAAGATGTTCTGATCGAGTTTTATGCTCCGTGGTGTGGCCACTGTAAGAAATTAACTCCCGTGTTCGATGAATTGGGTACAGCGGTAAGTTGGTAGAAACCAATATTGTGTTGAGTTGCAATCTTTATTTCATTTTATCAAACTGGCATCAAGAAAAGCATGCAAATGAAAACATAACGGATGCGTTTGTTTTAAACTCGTGTGCGACTTTGAAGCACTCCTGTTGTGTTTTGTCTCACTTTAGCAAACTGTGCAGACGATTTAATATGTAAATTATGTGCACAGTGTCTTCTATACTAATGTTCATGGTCTGAAGTGTTATTGGTTACTTTTGAGTTTCATGTGATATGACGTAGAAACCAGAAGTAGAGAACTGTTTTCGTCCCATCTCGTCACCCCATGCGTCCCATGTATATTCAGTCACATACCAACCCTTTTTTTTGTTTGTTTCAAATTATTTACAAGTGAAACCTTGATCAATTCTGGATCGAAGCTGTTCTAGTCGCGCTTCAACTCTGAATTGAGCAAGGTTTTGCTGAGCTGCCTCTGACCGTGGTCAATAGAGCAAGCAATCTATTGTATCGAAGTTAAGGTGCGAAACATTGAACAAGAATAAACGACAAGTTGTCACTATAGTGACATTGTTGGCTTTTACAACGTGACACTAGGCACTAAGTGA